>JAKSXO010000326.1:0-31570 GCA_024509115.1 Crotalus helleri
TTCCTTTCCTTTCCTTTCCTTCATCTATCTTCCTTCCTTCCATTCCTTTCCTTCTTCTATCTTCCTTTCCTTTCCTTCATCTATCTTCCTTTCCTTCCATTCCTTTCCCTTCTTCTATCTTCCTTTCCTTTCCTTCCTCTATCTTCCTTTCCTTCTATTCCTTTCCCTTCTTCTATCTTCCTTTCCTTTCCTTCCTCTATCTTCCTTCCCTTCCATTCCTTTCCCTTCTTCTATCTTCCTTTCCTTTCCTTCCTCTATCTCCTTCCTTCATTCCTTTCCCTTCTTCTATCTTCCTTTCCTTTCTTCTCTATTCCTTTCCTTCATTCCTTTCCTTCTATCTTTCCTTTCCTTTCCTTCCTCTATCTTCCTTCCCTTCCATTCCTTTCCCTTCTTCTATCTTCCTCTCCTCTCTCTCCTCTCCTTTCCTTTCCTTCATCTATCTTCCTTTCTTCTATTCCTTTCCCTTCTTCTATCTTCCTTTCCTTTCCTTCATCTATCTTCCTTTCCTTCCATTCCTTTCCCTTCTTCTATCTCCTTTCCTTTCCTTTCCTTCCTCTATCTTCCTTCCCTTCCATTCCTTTCCCTTCTTCTATCTTCCTCTCTCTCTCCTTTCCTTTCCTTTCCTTTCTTCATCTATCTTCCTTTCCTTCTATTCCTTTCCCTTCTTCTATCTTCCTTTCCTTTCCTTCATCTATCTTCCTTTCTTCTATTCCTTTCCCTTCTTCTATCTTCTTTCCTTTCCTTTCCTCCTCTATCTTCCTTCCTTCCATTCCTTTCCCTTCTTCTATCTTCCTTTCCTTTCCTTCTCATCTATCTTCCTTTCTTCTATTCCTTTCCCTTCTTCTATCTTTCCTTTCCTTTCCTTCCTCTATCTTCCTTCCCTTCCATTCCTTTCCCTTCTTCTATCTTCCTCTCCTCTCCTCTCCTCTTCCTTTCCTTTCCTTCTCATCTATCTTCCTCTCTTTCCTTCCCTTCCTATCTTCCTTTCCTTTCCTTCTCTATCTTCCTTTCCTTCATTCCTTTCCTTCTTCTTCTTCCTCCTTTCTCTCTATCTTCCTTCCCTTCCATTCCTTTCCTCTTCTTCTCCTTTCCTTCCTTATCTTCTTCCTTCTTCATTCCTTCCCTTCTTCTATCTTCCTTTCCTTTCCTTCCTCTATCTTCCTTCCCTTCCATTCCTTTCCCTTCTTCTATCTTTCCTTCCTCTATCTCCTCCTTCCCTTCCTTCTCTATCTCCTTCTTCCTTCCTTCCTTCCTTTCCTTTCTCTATCTTCCCTTCCTTCTATCCTTCCCTTCTATCTTCCTTTCCTTTCCTTCAATCTATCTTCCTTCCCTTCCATTCCTTTCCCTTCTTCCTATCTTCCCTTTCCTTTCCTTCCTCTATCTTCCTTCCTTCCATTCCTTTCCCTTCTTCTATCTCCTTTCCTTTCCTTCCTCTATCTTCCTTCCTTCCATTCCTTTCCCTTCTTCTATCTTCCTTTCCTTTCCTTCCTCTATCTTCCTTCCCTTCCATTCCTTTCCCTTCTTCTATCTTCCTTTCCTTTCCTTCCTCTATCTTCCTTCCCTTCCATTCCTTTCCCTCTTCTATCTTCCTCTCCTCTCCTCTCCTTTCCTTTCCTTTCTTCATCTATCTTCCTTCCTTCCATTCCCTTTCCCTTCTTCTTCTTCCTATCTTCCTTTCCTTTCCTTCTTCTCTATCTTCCTTCCTCTTCTATTCCTTTCCCTTCTTCTATCTTCCTTTCCTTTCCTTCATCTATCTTCCTTTCTTTCCATTCCTTTCCCTTCTTCTATCTTCCTTTCCTTTCCTTCATCTATCTTCCTTCCTTCCATTCCTTTCCCTTCTTCTATCTTCCTTTCCTTTCCTTTCCTCCCTATCTTCCTTCCCTTCCATTCCTTTCCCTTCTTCTATCTTCCTTTCCTTTCCTTCCCTTCCTCTATTCCTTCCTCAATCCTTCCTTCCAATTCCTTTCCCTTCTTCTATCTTCCTTTCCTTTCCTTCCTCTATCTTCCTTCCCTTCCATTCCTTTCCCTTCTTCTATCTTCCTTTCCTTTCCTTCATCTATCTTCCTTCCTTTCCATTCCTTTCCCTTCTTCTATCTTCCTTCCTTTCCTTCCTCTATCTTCCTTCTCCTTCCTTCATCTATTCCTTTCCCTTCTTCTATCTTCCTTCCTTCATCCTCATCTTCTTCCCTTTCCATTCCTTCCTCCCTTCTTTCTCTTCCTTTCCTTTCCTCTATCTTCCTTCCTTCCTATCCTTTCCTTCTTCTATCTTCCTTTCCTTTCCTTCATCTATCTTCCTTCCCTTCCATTCCTTTCCCTTCTATCTTCCTTTCCTTTCCTTCCTCTCTCCTTCCTTCCATCTTTCCCTTCTTCTCTCTTCCATCCTATCCTTCCTTTCTTCCTTTCCTTCATCTATCCTTCCTTTCCTTCTCCTTCCTTCTTCACTTCCTTCTCTCTTCCTCTCTCTCCTTTCCTTTCCTTCCTCTATCTTCCTTTCCTTCCATTCCTTTCCCTTCTTCTATCTTCCTTTCCTTTCCTTCCTCTATCTTCCCTTCCCTTCCATTCCTTTCCCTTCTTCTATCTTCCTCTCCTCTCCTCTCCTCCTTTCCTTCCTTTCTCATCTATCTCCTTTCCTTCTAATCCATTCCCTTCTACTATCTACCTTCCATTCCTTCCTCTATCTTCCTTCCCTCCATTCCTTTCCCTTCTTCTATCTTCCTTTCCTATCCATCCTCAATCATCCAACCAACCCATACCAATCCCAACTACAATCAACCAAACCTTACCACCCAAATCCTACCTACCCATCCAACCTTCCCTACTTCTATCTTCCTCTCCCTCTCCTCTCCAATCCTTTCCTTTCTTCATCTATCTTCCTTTCCTTCTATTCCTTTCCCTTCTTCTATCTTCCTTTCCTTTCCTTCATCTATCTTCCTTTCTTTCTATTCCTTTCCCTTCTTCTATCTTCCTTTCCTTTCCTTCCTCTATCTTCCTTCTTCCATTCCTTTCCCTTCTTCTATCCTTCCTTTCCTTCCTTCTCTATCTTCCTTCCCTTCCATTTCTTTCCCTTCTTCTATCTTCCTCTCCTCTCCTTTCCTTTCCTTTCCTTTCCTTCATCTATCTTCCTTTCTTTCTATTCCTTTCCCTTCTTCTATCTTCCTTTCCTTTCCTTCATCTATCTTCCTTTCTTCTATTCCTTTCCCTTCTTCTATCTTCCTTTCCTTTCCTTCATCTATCTTCCTTTCTTTCCATTCCTTTCCCTTCTTCTATCTTCCTTTCCTTTCCTTCATCTATCTTCCTTTCTTTCTATTCCTTTCCCTTCTTCTATCTTCTTTTCCTTTCCTTTCCTTCCTCTCTCTTCCTTCCCTTCCATTCCTTTCCCTTCTTCTATCTTCCTTTCCTTTCCTTCATCTATCTTCCTTCCCTTCCATTCCTTTCCCTTCTTCTATCTTCCTTTCCTTTCCTTCCTCTATCTTCCTTCCCTTCCATTCCTTTCCCTTCTTCTATCTTCCTTTCCTTTCCTTCCTCTATCTTCCTTCCCTTCCATTCCTTTCCCTTCTTCTATCTTCCTCTCCTCTCCTCTCCTCTCCTTTCCTTTCCTTTCTTCATCTATCTTCCTTCCTTCTATTCCTTTCCCTTCTTCTATCTTCCTTTCCTTTCCTTCATCTATCTTCCTTTCTTTCTATTCCTTTCCCTTCTTCTATCTTCCTTTCCTTTCCTTCCTCTATCTTCCTTTCTTTCCATTCCTTTCCCTTCTTCTATCTTCCTTTCCTTTCCTTCCTCTATCTTCCTTCCCTTCCATTCCTTTCCCTTCTTCTATCTTCCTCTCTTCTCCTTTCCTTTCCTTTCCTTTCCTTCATCTATCTTCCTTTCTTTCTATTCCTTTCCCTTCTTCTATCTTCCTTTCCTTTCCTTCATCTATCTTCCTTCCCTTCCATTCCTTTCCCTTCTTCTATCTTCCTTTCCTTTCCTTCATCTATCTTCCTTTCTTTCTATTCCTTTCCCTTCTTCTATCTTCCTTTCCTTTCCTTCCTCTATCTTCCTTTCTTCCATTCCTTTCCTTCTTCTATCTTCCTTTCCTTTCCTTTCCTTCCTCTATCTTCCTTCCCTTCCATTTCTTTCCCTTCTTCTATCTTCCTCTCCTCTCCTTTCCTTTCCTTTCCTTCATCTATCTTCCTTTCTTTCTATTCCTTTCCCTTCTTCTATCTTCCTTTCCTTTCCTTCATCTATCTTCCTTTCTTTCTATTCCTTTCCCTTCTTCTATCTTCCTTTCCTTTCCTTCATCTATCTTCCTTTCTTTCTATTCCTTTCCCTTCTTCTATCTTCCTTTCCTTTCCTTCATCTATCTTCCTTTCTTTCTATTCCTTTCCCTTCTTCTATCTTCTTTTCCTTTCCTTTCCTTCCTCTATCTTCCTTCCCTTCCATTCCTTTCCCTTCTTCTATCTTCCTTTCCTTTCCTTCATCTATCTTCCTTCCCTTCCATTCCTTTCCCTTCTTCTATCTTCCTTTCCTTTCCTTCCTCTATCTTCCTTCCCTTCCATTCCTTTCCCTTCTTCTATCTTCCTTTCCTTTCCTTCCTCTATCTTCCTTCCCTTCCCTTCCTTTCCCTTCTTCTATCTTCCTCTCCTCTCCTCTCCTCTCCTTTCCTTTCCTTTCTTCATCTATCTTCCTTTCCTTCTATTCCTTTCCCTTCTTCTATCTTCCTTTCCTTTCCTTCATCTATCTTCCTTTCTTTCCATTCCTTTCCCTTCTTCTATCTTCCTTTCCTTTCCTTCATCTATCTTCCTTTCTTTCTATTCCTTTCCCTTCTTCTATCTTCTTTTCCTTTCCTTTCCTTCCTCTATCTTCCTTCCCTTCCATTCCTTTCCCTTCTTCTATCTTCCTTTCCTTTCCTTCATCTATCTTCCTTCCCTTCCATTCCTTTCCCTTCTTCTATCTTCCTTTCCTTTCCTTCCTCTATCTTCCTTCCCTTCCATTCCTTTCCCTTCTTCTATCTTCCTTTCCTTTCCTTCCTCTATCTTCCTTCCCTTCCCTTCCTTTCCCTTCTTCTATCTTCCTCTCCTCTCCTCTCCTCTCCTTTCCTTTCCTTTCTTCATCTATCTTCCTTTCCTTCTATTCCTTTCCCTTCTTCTATCTTCCTTTCCTTTCCTTCATCTATCTTCCTTTCTTTCTATTCCTTTCCCTTCTTCTATCTTCCTTTCCTTTCCTTCCTCTATCTTCCTTTCTTTCCATTCCTTTCCCTTCTTCTATCTTCCTTTCCTTTCCTTCCTCTATCTTCCTTCCCTTCCATTCCTTTCCCTTCTTCTATCTTCCTCTCCTCTCCTTTCCTTTCCTTTCCTTTCCTTCATCTATCTTCCTTTCTTTCTATTCCTTTCCCTTCTTCTATCTTCCTTTCCTTCATCTATCTTCCTTCCCTTCCATTCCTTTCCCTTCTTCTATCTTCCTTTCCTTTCCTTCATCTATCTTCCTTTCTTTCTATTCCTTTCCCTTCTTCTATCTTCCTTTCCTTTCCTTCCTCTATCTTCCTTTCTTTCCATTCCTTTCCCTTCTTCTATCTTCCTTTCCTTTCCTTCCTCTATCTTCCTTCCCTTCCATTTCTTTCCCTTCTTCTATCTTCCTCTCCTCTCCTTTCCTTTCCTTTCCTTTCCTTCATCTATCTTCCTTTCTTTCTATTCCTTTCCCTTCTTCTATCTTCCTTTCCTTTCCTTCATCTATCTTCCTTTCTTTCTATTCCTTTCCCTTCTTCTATCTTCTTTTCCTTTCCTTTCCTTCCTCTATCTTCCTTCCCTTCCATTCCTTTCCCTTCTTCTATCTTCCTTTCCTTTCCTTCCTCTATCTTCCTTCCCTTCCATTCCTTTCCCTTCTTCTATCTTCTTTTCCTTTCCTTTCCTTCCTCTATCTTCCTTCCCTTCCATTCCTTTCCCTTCTTCTATCTTCCTCTCCTCTCCTCTCCTTTCCTTTCTTCATCTATCTTCCTTTCCTTCTATTCCTTTCCCTTCTTCTATCTTCCTTTCCTTTCCTTTCCCCAACTCAGATATGGTAGTGATCATTATTCATCATCCATTTTTCTTTTCCATCATTTTATTTAACACAAATATTATCTGTATATAAACCAGTCTGCACAAGGCTTCCAGCACTGATCTTGGGTGGCGACAAAGCTCTCCCTGAAGTAAATCCTGAACTTAGAAAGACAGGAACATAAAAATGCCAGAAAGGGCATGATGTAATTTCATTTCAGGCTGTATCTCGTTTACCTTCCATTGTCTTAAAAAGAACATGTGATTTCTATTTAATTATAAAGTTTTCTTAGGCAAGACCACCCCACTGTCTTTAGCTTTCTCCGCGGGGTTTATATCTTCTTAACTTTCATCTCCTTGCTTTGTCCCACTTTAGATCCTGGCCAATAGATGCTTCATTGCATTGATGATGTTACCTAGTTGGGTCATGGAACATCTGCAAGAAACAACCAAGCTCCGAGAGCATCTAGGACTCCATAGTTCAAATCTCTGAGCTACAAATATCCACCTTTATTAATATATGCTTTCCAAAAAAATCTACCAGAATCAAAGATTTGTTTTCAGGATATTCCATCGTTCTTTTAGGACTCCTTGTGAACGAAAACTCTTACTCCATTCCACTGCTCCATCAAGCCTCTGTCTGGAATCTGGAGGTACCTGGAAGGGACTCAAAGAAGACAAATGTTGTGCAGATGTGATGCAAACTCACAACTTCCTCCCAACCATCCCAAAGGCTGCTATCGGCTTTCAGAAAAGGCTCCATGGCTACAATCCTTAATTTAAGATCCCTTATTACCTGACTCAGCGTTACATCCATGCTGATGGTCATAAATCAATGGGCTGAGCATTTTTAACCAACCTATTAGGACCTTCCCATTTTTCTTCCTTCCTTTTATCGTGCATAAGTACTTTACTTTATGACTCACTTGGTGTACATATCCCGGAGTTTATTCCTTTGTTTCTACTTGTATATCCAGGATAAACCTGAACTGTTAGAAGCATCAGGGTATTTATTAACTCTAAGAAGCCATATATTTTATTCACCTCTCCTCATTATGTCATTCCTTTTCTAGTGCAGATTCTGGGCTAATCCTCAAATTTAAAAAATTCGACAGCTCTCAAATTGCAGCCCATGTGGAAAAGGCCACACAATTCTTGGGAATTATTCATTAATGGGAATTCAAACGGCAACAACAAACTGTCTGTAAGTCTAAGACATAAAGGAGGTTTTAGTCTATGAATCATAAAAGTGAGTCCATCAATCTCAGCTTCAACAAAGCTTCTCTTCTCTGTTTGCAATAGTTTATGGATGGATAGTGGTACAGATCAGTTTATTATTACAAGGAGACGTCTTGTGTTAACTGCGCTATGTTGAGAAAGTTTTATATATATATATATATATATATATATATATATATATATATATATATATATATATATATATATATATATATATATATATATATACACACACACACACACACACACACACACACACACACACACACACACACACACACACACACACATACAGAGAAAGAGAGAGAGAGAGAGAGAGGATTAAAATGTTCAAAATTCTGAAAGGAGTGCATATTGTGCATTTGCACTAGATCAGCAGAAGTTGTAAAAAGCACTTCAAGGCAAAAATCATATCAAATTAAAGCTCGGTTCTATTTAAAATGGCAATAAACCAAGGCATAAAAGCAACCTTAATGAGTTGATTGTAGGGAGGTTCTTGTTTTAATCTCCTGAAAGGGTTCTGCGTTAACTTATTTTCTGATGACAGAAAGACCCATAAAGAGCTTTTCGAAGTGCTTATGAGTCTTAAAAGATCTCAAAGCCTATGAATTAGAGTTAGAATGCATTGTTTTGACAGGATTTCTAATTACTACATCTTACCCATGGTGCGGTAGGCATAAAGAATGACAATAATGGTTATTTCACAACCGTCTCGTGAAACAGTTCTCCAAAAAATGAAACCTGGCATATCAGAAGAATAGAATAATAGATTTGGAAGGGACTTTGGAGGTCTTCTAGTCCAACCACATCATCATCATCATCATCACCATCATCATCATCATCATCATCAAGTTGGAAGGGAACTTGGAGGTCATCTATTCCAATCCCCTGTCCTGGCAGGAAACCCTATACCATTTCAGACAAATGGCTGTTCAGTCTCTTCTTAAAAACTTCCAGTGTTGGAGCATTCACAGCTTCTGGAGGCAGGTTGTTCCACTGATTAATTGTTTCTAACTGTCAGGAAGTTTCTCCTTAGTTCTAGGTTGTATCTCTCTTTGGTTAGTTTCCATCGATTATTTCTTTCTTCAGGTGCTTTGGAGAATAGCTTGACTCCCTCTTCTTGGAACACTGCTATCATGTCCCCCTTTGTCATTCTCTTCATTAAACTAGACATACCCAATTCCAGCAGCCATTCCTCATATGCTTTAGCCTCCAGTCTCCTAATCACCTTTGTTGCTCTTCTCTGTACTCTTTCTAGAGTCCCAACATCTTTTTTACATCATGGTGACCAAAACTGGATGCAGTATTCCAAGTGTGGCCTTACCAAGGCATTGTAAAGTGGTATTAACCTGTTCAAGCATGAAACCCCATACCCTACTATTCCAGACAAGTGGCTGTCCAGTCTCTTCTTTAAAATCTCCAGTGATGGAGCACCCACAACTTCTGAAGGCAAGCTATTCCACAGGTTAATTGTTAGGAAATTCCTCCTTAGTTCCAGTTTGCTTCTCTCCTTGATTAGTTTCTGTCCATTGTTTCTTGTCCTGCCTTCTGATACTTTGAAGAATAGATTGACCCTCTCTTTGTGGCAGCCCCTCAAATATTGGAATGTGGGCACATTCACAAAGGCATGTTTACGGGTTGCTGATTGTTTCAAGAATCAGAGGATATTTTGTGGGAAAGGCTGGAGGAGGAAGAAACATTCCTCAGATTAATCCAGTGCCCAGTGCTACTTGAGCATCCCTTCCAGTTGGCCAAGGCTGGAATATCTACAGACAAAGGGTTCCATTATCTCTTGAGAAAGTCTACTCTCCTCAACAACTTGTATTGTAATGACTTGCATTTGACATGGGGCCATCAACTTAATTTCAGGAACAGAATGTTCCTATGGCATTTCAACCAGGTCTATTAATTCGCTCGCTGATCCTCCAAATCACTCTAAAATATCTTGAAAACCTGCTGTTCTTTCTCCATCGTCATAACAGTGGGACAAGCAAAAACGACAAGTTTTTTTTTTCCCAGAGTGAGGTTTGTTTTTTTTTTACAGAAAAAAAAATGTAGCTTTTTGCAAGGAATGATGCTAATGAAGAGCTGACTTTCAGACCAAATAGTTATGTCTGGGTTTTCCTTCCCCCAGAATGCCAGCCTAGAACAAAGAAGGAATTTCCTGACAGTGAGAACAATTAATCAGTGGAACGTCTTGCCTCCAGAAGTTGTGGGTGCTCCATCACTGGGGGCTTTTAAGAAGAGACTGAACAGCCATTTGTCTGGAATGGTATAGGGTCTCCTGCTTGAGCAGTGATGTTGAGACCCTAAAGAAAGAGCAGAGAAGAGCAACAAAGATGATCAGGGGACTGGAGGCTAAAACATATGAAGAACAGTTGCAGGAATTGGATATGTCTAGTTTAATGAAGAGAAGGACGAGGGGGGATATGATAGCAGCGTTCCAATATTTCAGGAGCTGCCCCAAAGAAGAGGGAGTCAAGCTATTCTCCAAAGTGCCCGAGGGCAGGACAAGAAGCAACGGGTGGAAACCAACCAAAGAGAGAAGCAACCTAGAACTAAGGAGGAATATCCTGACAATGAAGAACTATTACTCAGTGGAAAGGCTTGCCTTCAGAAGTTGTGGATGCTCCATCACTGGAGGCTTTCAAAAAGAGACAGGACAGCCATTTGTCTGGAAATGCTTGAACAAGAGGCAATGTTGAAACAAATGTAAAGGAACTTGAACAATATAGAATTATGACAGCACTCCAGCTATAATCCTAATAATAATAATAATAATAAGAAGAAGAAGAAGAAGAAGAAGAAGAAGAAGAAGAAGAAGAGGAGGAGGAGGAGGAGGAGGAGGAGGAGGAGGAGGAGGAGGAGGAGGAGGAGGAGAAGAAGAAGAAGAAGAAGAAGAAGAAGAAGAAGAAGAAGAAGAAGAAGAAGAAGAAGAAGAAGAAGAAGAAGAAGAAGAAGAAGAAGAAGAAGAAGAAGAAGAAGAAGAAGAAGAAGAAGAAGAAGAAGAAGAAGAAGAAGAAGAAGAAGAAGAAGAAGAAGAAGAAGAAGAAGAAGAAGAAGAAGAAGAAGAAGAAGAAGAAGAAGAAGAAGAAGTTGGAGATCATCTAGTCCAGCCCCCTGCTCAGGCAGGAAACTCTATACCATTTCGGACAAAAAACTTAAAAACATCCATTTGTGGTCACCATATTATAAAAAAGATAATAATAATAATAAAGTTGGAAGGGACCTTGGAGAACATCTAGTCCAGCCCCCTGCTCAGGCAGGAAACCCAATACCATTTCAGACAAATGGCTGTCTAGTCTCTTCTTAAAAACTTCCAGTGTTGAAGCATTCACTGCTTCTGGAGGCAGGTTGTTCCACTGGTTAATTGTTCTAACTGTCAGGAAATTTCTCCTTAGTTCTAGGTTGCTTCTCTCCTTGATTAGTTTCCATCCGTTGCTTCTCGTCCTGCCTTCAGGTGCTTTGGAGAATAGCTTGACTCCCTCTTCTTTGGGGCAGCCCCTGAGATATTGGAACACTGCTATCATGTCCCCCCTCGTCCTTCTCTTCGTTAAACTAGACATACCCAATTCCAGCCACCGTTCCTTATATGTTTTAGCCTCCAGTCCCCTGATCATCTTTGCTGCTCTTCTCTGTACTCTTTCTGGAGTCTCAACGTCTTTTTTACATCGTGGTGACCAAAACTGGATGCAGTATTCCAAGTGTGGCCTTACCAAGGCCTTGTAAAGTGGTATTAATACTTCACGTGATGTTGATTCTATCCCTCTGTTCATGCAGCCCAGCACTGTGTTTTCTTTTCTCTCCCTAGATATTTCTCTAATGCCATATATGCACCATAGGCTATTTACTTTAGCCTGAATTGGGGCACTGCCTATGAGGGTAATCACTGGTAGATACATGTAGTCCTCACTTACTGCCTGCATCATTCAACAACCACTTCCAACAGTGCTGAAAATGTAGGCCGAGCAGGGGGTTGGACTAGAAGACCTCCAAGGTCCCTTCCAACTGTGTTATTCTGATATGCCATGTTTTGTTCCTTGAAGAACTTCCAACCCCGTTATTCCGTATTTTGTCTCTTGCAAAGGATGATGATGGAATGGTTACCATAAAGAGATGGGGGTCCTGGCTAAGAAAACGTAAGGCCAGGAGACAAGGGCCATGGGCACCTTATTTAATTGCAAAATCTGATATTCCACCCATTTGGCAGAGAAGTTGGAAAATGGAAACCGATTGAATCGCTCCCAGTTCCAAAGAGCAAGCTGTTCAATTACTGGGCTGTTTTTAATAATGACTCATGCACAAAGCTAGCCCTTGGGTGGGGATGGGGTACACACACGGGACCCCTACGTACAAGAGCCATTTCCATCACTTGCAAATGGACAGGACACCCGAGCGATCACTTCCTTCCAGACAGTTGGTCTCCGGTAGCCTTTCTTGAATATGTAGTTAAATGCATTAATTACGTAATACATTTGAGAAAACCTTTAAATGGGTCCCGGTTAATCCTTTTTAGACTAATCAATGTGCAGTGATGGAGAGGAGAGAAAAAAAAAATATATCCAGGGTTAAATTTCAAGTCTCAGCTCTGCCAAAGAAACATTTAAAGTAGTTTAGCAGTATATTTAAAGAAAGCAAAACTTTCCCAGCTGGTTTACTTAATACACTGTATCTGGATATAGTTTATATATAAAGGGAAGTGATGAAAGATGGTTATGTTTAAACTCACGGAGATTTACATAAGAAATAGAAGAACCTTTAACTTTATTAGCAACGTCGATAGATTGAATGGAAGAATATAATGAGCACATAAGGTAGAAGAGGATGATGAATATCACCTTACTAAAATGCAGCTTGGTGATTTACGGTACTATGCGAATGGTTCTTTTCTATGATTATCGCGTTATGATCAATTGGGATTATCTTAATATATTGCTTGGATATTTTGTTATAGTAAGAAACTTTATTTTCAAAGAAATTGACTGACATCTTTTTATTAACAGTGGTTATAGGGAAGGAAAGAAGGATGGATGGAAGGAAGGAAGGAAGGAAGGAAGGAAGGAAGGAAGGAAGGAAGGAAGGAAGGAAGGAAGGAAGGAAGGAAGGAAGGAAGGAAGGAGGGAAGGAAGGAAGGAAGGGAGGGAGGGAGGGAGGGAGGGAGGAAAAGGGGAAAGGGAAAGGGAAGGGGAAGGGAGAGAGGAGGGAGGGAGAACAGGAGGAAGGAAGGAAAGAAAAAAGGGAGGGAGGGAGGGAAGGGGAAGGGAGAGAGGAGGGAGGGAGAACAGGAGAAGGAAGGAAGGAAGGAAGGAAGGAAGGAAGGAAGGAAGGAAGGAAGGAAGGAAGGAAGGAGGGAAGGAAGGGGGAAGGGAAAGGGGAAGGGAGGAGAAGGAGGAAGAATAGGAGAGGGAAGAAAGGAAGAAGAAAGGAAGGAAGGAAGGAAAGAAGGGGAAGGGAGGAAGGAAGGAAGGAAGGAAGGGGAAGGGAGGAGGGAGGGAGGAAGGAGAAGGAAGGAAGGAAGGAAGGAAGGGGAAAGGGGAAGGGAGGAGAAGGAGGAAGAATAGGAGAGGGAAGAAAGGAAGGAAGGAAGGGGAAGGGAGGAGGGAGGGAGGAAGAACAGGAGAAGGAAGGAAGGAAGGTAGGTAGGTAGGAAGGAAGCAAAGAAAGAAGGAAAGAAGGGGAAGGGGAAGAAAGGAGGGAGGGAGGAAGAACCGGAGAAGGAAGGAAGGAAGGAAGGAAGGAAGGAAGGAAGGAAGGAAGGAAGGAAGGAAGGAAGGAAGGAAAGAAAGGAGGGAGGGAGGGAGGGAGGGAGGGAGGAAGGAAGGCTTTCTTTTTTCCCATTTATCTAAATATTTCATTATTCTGGAAGACACCAGTAACTTTAGGCAATGCAGTATGATGAAGTGCAAATATGTTTTTTTTTTAATTTATCAAAAGTGGAAGAGGGAAGTCGATATACAGTATATATATGTATATAAAAAGCAACATTAACATTTAGAAAAACAATTCAGAATTTCAAGTAAAATAGCTCAACAATCCATCATTCAATCTAAATAATTTTGTATCAGTTTTCATTTGTTCTATGTTTCAGCCTTGCAAATATTTTTTTTAATTTTGTTTTCCTAATTTCACACATGTTTTTGACCACCGCCCAACAAATCAATGGGAAAAATTTCCTTGATTTCCACAAGGATTTTCATCAAGTTACTTCAATGGGTTTAAAACGAGGAGGCATGGCTAGCGTTCAAACCACAGCACATTCTCAATATTAAAAGCTACCCTTTCTTAACCAGTTTGACTCCTTCCTTTCCCTTTATAAAAAGCAAGTTACATATCTATTTATACATATTTAAAAAACAGCACTTTTATATAGTGGAAGGGCTCAACTTCTAAGGAGATTTTTGGCCCACATTTCTCATTAAAATAAGAAAATGTTTTGAACATTTATCCCGACATTCTTATGAATGGAGACCTTTGTTAAGCTTCAGGTCCATAGATTTAGCTTAATACTTCAGGGAAGCTGATTGAGTCAGCAAGCTATTATTTATTAAAAAATACAAGTGTGACCTGCAACAATCCTGGAATGTTATGGTTTGTAAATTCCTTTCTTCATGCTAGAAGGAGTTAGTTAGAAACAATATTTATATGTCCAAGCATCTGAGTGTTAGCATTTGGAGTATTATTATTTTTTGCCTTTTAAATAATGAACATATTCAGCCTTTTTAAGAACCACATAGGTTTTCTTTTGCCTTTCGAGTTGAATGGGAACTTTTTATTTAATTTATTTAATTCTTCCGTTCAAAATGTCCAGCAAGACAAAAAATGTTTATTTTGCATAATTGAAAATACAAAAATTGCTCACCTCCTTCCAATAAAGAGGTAGGAGAGAAGGTGAGTGGAAAATGTTGTGTGTTTCTTTTTTAATCTGCCTTCCTATTTGAAATCATAGCCAACCCTCAAAAGAATATAGAATAAAAAAAAAAAAAGAAATGTGGGCTACACCATTCAGACACAATAAGGAGATCTTTGGATTTGTTCTCTATAAGATGGGAGTTTCTGATTTGAGAATATAATTAGAGGAACTGAGGCCAAATTGTAATTAATGGAAATCAGCAAGCAGGGTGATATCTAGTACAGATAGTCCTCGACTTACAACAGTTCATTTAGTGGCAGGCACAGCCACACACCTCTGTTTATTAGTGATTCTGATCATTCAAAGTTACAACAGCACTGAAAAAAGTGACATGACCATTTTTCACACTTAGGACCTTTACAGCATCCCCAGGGTCATCAGATCAAAATCTGTTCACTTGGCAATTGACTCAGACTTATGATGGTTGCAGTGTCTCAAGCTGACCCGCTTGGCATCTTTAGCCACCATCGCATCTCCTCCTTGCTGGTGTAATAGCCATCAAATTGTCCTGCTCGTACCTGGCAAGGAAGTCTCAACGCAGCACCTTGGACAGCTCCAACAGAATGGTTTTGGGGTCGGGTCTTCAAGTCCACCATGGCCACGAGGTCTTCAAATAAATGGAAACTGCTTAGCCAAACAGCCTTTTAATAGATGGCCAGGTTATTTGCCAGACTGCCTCTTCCTGAAGGCATCTACCCATTCTACTAGGCTAGATGGCATAGGGCAGGGGTAGGCAACCTTGGCTCTTTTATGACTCGTTGACTTCAACTCCCAGAATTCCTGCTGGCTCAGGAATTCTGGGAGTTGAAGTCCATGAGTGATAAAAGAGCCAAGATTGCCTACACTTGGTATAGGGAACTGCAGATCCTGTTCACCTAACTGTTTTCATCTAGGACCTATAAGGCACATCCTTACTCCATGGAACACCTCTAACTCTGGAATTTGGCAGTCCCCCTCTCATACCTTTAGCCTTCCAGATAGCCGTAAAAGGCTGATTTTTATCAACCTGGCAATAATATAACTTAATAGATGAAAAATGATGAGTTAGGCACCTAGGTTTTTTTTCTCTCATTTTTCCCCTCAAGTTTGGTTTTATTATAGTTGTGAGCCACCCAGAGTAGTGTTTTGCAAGATGGATGGCCATATACATTTTCCCAGTAAGAATACATCACTATAAAATTTATCATTTTGGAAACTCCTTTAGTTTCCCCAGCAATAAAACCAAAGGTGCTATCATGAGGCCACACAAGCAATACCTATGTTTCTTATCCCAGGGCCTAAACCATCTCAAAACTAATCTCCAAACTCATAGAAAATAGAATAATAGAGTTGGAAGGGACCTTGGAGGTCTTCTAGTCCAACCCCTTGTTGAACCGGATCTCCTTGCTCAACTCAGCTCTCATAAATTAGGGTACATAATGAAGTGGGTATTTGACAGACATTTCCTTAGAAGCATAAATGTTCAAAATCTGTATTCATAAAGCTTAAAGAAAACCCAGCTAAGAGGAAAAAATTGCTAGCAATAGAAAGTCTTTCAGTTGGTTGAACTAATTTTTATCCTTGGGTTATATAGCTAATTTTTCTTTGGGACATGTTGTGTTCTTCAAAATTAGTGATGCAAAAATTAGTAAAATATAAATAATCAATGTTGAGAAAATGGTAACCTATAAAGATATTTTGAATATTGAAGGGAAATCAAAATTGAAGTAAGAGTTGGAAGAACAGGGTATTGATTTAATAAGGTGGCCTCAGTTTCAAATACAACTGAGATATAAGTTGGCTAGAAAAGATGTTATAAACTGGAAATATTTTTATTAGGTATAATATTAGAAAACTATGATGAGGAAGTATATACTTAATGTTGTATGTATTAATAGCAGTAAGAATTGTATTTTCTTAATGCTGGAAAAATGAAGAAACATTACCTAAAAAACGAAACACCAGACTGTGTAGAAATGGACAGATCGATATTGAAGGATAAAGAAAAAGAAGACATGGAATAATTTTAAATATGAGATGTAGTTTGTCATTGGCTGGAAAAAAGGGGCAGTGATTAGGAATTTAATATGTATTATTCAGTAAAAAAAATGGACTCAAACGACACTCTGTTTACTAAGCACTTAGGATCTGTAAAAATAGAAAATTAATAAAATATCATATAAAAAAATACTAATGCAGAAATTAAATGGACGAGAAAGACCTCAAAAATAGTTCTGAAAATGAAGGAAAGAAGACATTGAAAATATTAGATGGGGTTGAATATAAGAGACTGCTCAGTTTGAGAAAATATTTTAGATGCCTCTACTGGCTGTTGAATCCATTGAGTTCTCTGCCCATATTTATTTAATCAGGCCTAGTTGAAAGGCAGCTTTGTTTTTCAACCTTCAGCTGACAAAGACATGTTTCACACAGTTTGTTATTTCAGATTTAAATGATATTATAACTGTCTCACAGTTGAGCCCTTTTAGACTGAATTCTATACCACCCGTGCACGTTGGGTAGCCCAAAGGGTTTACTCGCACCCCTTATCACAAAGCCAATTCACAACAGTTTACAAAGCTAGCAAGTGACACCTCTAGTAACATATTAATACTCTGCATTGTGCATTTCCAACAAATCTATAAAAATAGGTATTCATGGATGGAGATTTTAACCAGAGATCATTAATATTATCTTTGTGAGACTATGTGATAGCTTCTGTATGAAAGGCAGCCGAACGCTAGGACTTTGCCTTCCAGACGCTTGAGGCAAATTAAATAATAAAGACCAATATTGATGCTTTTTAAAATAAAGCTTTTGGGAAACAAAAGGAGACTGCCTTCCTCAGTCTCATTCTGAAGTTATTCAAAGGATCTCCAGTCAATATCAAGGACTTGAATCAAGGCAGAAATCCATTTTATTATCTGATGACTAATAAATTCTGGTATTCTGAGCTAATGAATGCATAGTACCAATTGCAATAGCACTTAGACTTATATATCGCTTTGTAACACTTTGCAGAACTCTCTAAGCAGTTTACAAAGTCAGCCTGTTGCCCCCAACAATCTAGGTCTTCATTTTATTGACCTCAGAAGGACGGAAGGCTGAGTCAACCTTGAGCTTCAAAAGCCAATAGAATAAAAGGGAGTAGCACAGCTAAGGAAAAGGGGGGAAAAAATGGTGGACTGCGTTGTTTGGTGACCCCCGTGAAATGGTCATTTGACCCCAAATGGGGTCCCGACCCACAGGTTGAGAACCGTTGATCTAGGAAGACAGTTTGATCACAGCACCTTGAGATCCAGGTTTATACTGAAGTTCATTTGAATGATATGCCCTGCCTTTCTGCTTTTCCGTGCATATAAATCACACCTGTTGATGATCCAGTAATGTCCCTTCACACAGATGGCATCTTTTAACTCCACAGCTCCTTCCCCATTTGAGCAGTAGCTAGGGACATTTCAGCCAGAGATATAGTCCTGGTGGAATCCTTGGTGCTCTCTGAGCTTGTTTGTCTTCTTGCAGATGTTTCATTACCAAACTAGGTAACATCATCAGTGCTAGAAGGGAGTGGGGCTTGTGGAAAGGAGAAGGAGAGGAGGAGAAGGAGGAGGAGGAGGAGGAGGAGGAGGAGGACGACTGTGGGGTCCTTGGTGCTCTCTGAGCTTTTCTGTCTTCTTGCAGATGTTGCATCACCCAACTAGGTAACATCATCAGGGCTAGAAGGGAGTGGGGTTTATGGAGAGGAGGAGGAGGAGGAGGAGGAGGAGGAGGACTGTGGGGTCCTTGGTGCTCTCTAAGCTTGTTTGTCTTCTTGCAGATGTTTCATTACCAAACTAGGTAACATCACCAGTGCTACAAGGGAGGGAGGTTTGCAAAGAGGAGGAGGGGAGGAGAAGGAGAGGAGGAGGAGGAGGTGGTGGTGGAGGAGGAGGAGGAGGAGGAGGGGGGGGGACTGTGGGGTCCTTGGTGCTCTCTGAGCTTGTTTGTCTTCTTGCAGTTGTTTCATTATCAAACTAGGTAACATCATCAGTGCTAGAAGGGAGTAGGGCTTGTAGAGAGGAGGAGGAGGGGAGGAGGAACCTTTTTGTAGATAGTTTTTAAAAAACCAGAGCAAAAGAGAATGCAGGTCTAATAAATGCTGTAGGATCAACATGGCTGGAAAATAAAGAATTGTGTTCATCCTTACCACCTGAAGGCAGGAAAAGAAGTAAGAGATGGAAATTAATCAAGGAGTGAACCAACCTAGAACTAAGGAGAAACTCCCTGACAGTTAAAACAATTAATCAGTTGAACAACTACAGAAGTTGTGGGTGCTCCATCAATGGAAGCTTTTAAGAAGAGATTGGACAATCATTTGTCTGGAATGGTATAGGGTCTCCTGGTTGAGCAGTGGATTGGACTAGTAGAAGATCTTCAAGATCCCTCCCATCTCTGTTACTCTGTATTTTATCTTGAGACTGGGTACCTTTAATCCATTAAGGGCATGTCCAGCACATTGATCCCATTTAACAAATTTGCAAACATTCATCGTATCACAGCTCATCTATTATTGCCCCAAGATTAGCCAACGGAAGGGTCTTTCAACTTTAACACAGAGCAAAATTCCTGATGGAGGGAGGGGGAAATGAATGGACCCCAAGCATGGCTACAGTTCTGGAACCAGGAAATCCAAGAAGGAAAACATCATCAGGCCTCTAGCACCAAAGCATCTGAGAAAGAAAAAACATAATTAAACCATCCAGCAATCTCTATTTCATTGCCACCCTGGGAACCCATAAATATTCTTTAATGAGTCATATTCGCTTTCCTCTTTCCAAAATGCTACTTTGGTTCTCCAGCTATTGGAGCCGCGGCTTGGATCTGACCGGAGCTAATAGATCTCCAGATAGAAAAATTGACTCAGATTTTGAGATTGGGAAGCCAATTTGGGAATGAACAATCTGTTGTCAGTGCTTTGATGAGTAACACAGTGTGGGCTTGGTTACAGCACCGAGCCAGGGCGGTGAGTTGATTGCTTCCACATTCGTGGTCATCAGCAACAATTAATAACTCACACACACCACCACACAAAAAAAACCAACAACAACACATTCTTGGTGTCTTTCTGCCCTCTGTAATGCCTGCGACATGGATGAGGGCACCTGCTGTGCCATTCTGGGTGATCTGTGCACGGAGGAGCATTTCAATGCCTTTGTTTGCTTTTCTGTTGGAAGCCATCATTTGGAACGACAACAAAGCGTGTGCATTTTTTTCTCCACTGTATGCACCGCATGACACAATATAAAAACGTCTGGGAATGTAATGTGGGGGTGTGAAAACAGTTTATAATAGCTCTATGGAATAGAGAGTTGGTCTTCTGCAGTCACGACATAAACCTAACACTGAAAATCAGGCTTGTCAGATGTTATATTTTTTCTTTCCTGCTCTATGGAGTAGAGAGCTGGTCTCTGACAGAAGGCCACCTGAAGAGACTAGAAGCATTTGAAATGTGGATTTACAGGCGGCTGTTACGTATAAGCTGGGTTGACAAGATCAGAAATGAGGAGGGGATGAGCCACCTGGGAAAGCCAAGGGAAATCATCAAAACAATTAAAAAATGAAAATTAGAATATTTCGGACATGTGATGCGACACCCAGAAAAATACGGCATGCTCCATTTAATCCTGCTGGGAAAGATGGAAGGCAAATGAGGTCTAGGCAGAAGAAGAACATCGTGGCTTCAAAATCTAAGGGACTGGTTTGGACAAAACTCGACAGCCCTTTTTCGTGCAGCTGCTGATAGAAACAGGATCGCCAACATGATCGCCAATGTCCGATAACGGATATGGCACAACAACAACAAGAAGAAGGGTTGCATTAGGAAGAATGACATGCCATCCTGGATGGGGGTGGGTGGCAGGGGATTAAAAGTGTTTGCAAAATGCCTTACTCCCCCCCCAGTTGCTCCAGTTACAATATTGTAGTGACAGAAGAGAGATTCAACCTAGAAATAAGGAGAATTTTTTCCGACAGTGAGAACAATCAACCAAAGGAACAGAGGTTGCCTTCAGAGCATTGTGGGAGCTTCATCACGGGAAGCTTTTGAGAAGAGACTGGACTGCCATGTGTCAAAAATGGTACTGTAGGGTCTCCTGCTTGGGCAGGGGATTGGACTAGATGACCTTCAAGGTCCCTTCCAATTCTGTTTATTCTATTCTATTCAATTCCTATTCTATTCTATTCTATTCCATTCCATATTTTCTATTCTATTCTATTTCTATTTCATATTCTATTCCTATTCCAATTCCTATTCCTATTCCTATTTCTTATTCTGTTCTCTTCTCTTCTCTTCTATTCTATTCTATTCTATTCTACTCTATTCTACTCTATTCTACTCTACTTTATTCTATTCTCAATAGATTCTATTCTATTTCTATTTCCTATTCTATTCCTATTCCTATTTCTTATTCTATTCTATTCTATTCTATTCTATTCTATTCTATTCTATTCTATTCTATTCTATTCTATTCTATTCCATATTTTCTATTCTATTCTATTTCTATTTCTATTCCTATTCCTATTTCTTATTCTATTCTATTCTATTCTATTCTATTCTATTCTATTCTATTCTATTCTACTCTACTCTACTCTACTCTACTCTACTCTACTCTATTCTATTCTCAATAGATTCTATTCTATTCTATTCTATTCTATTCTATTCTATTCTATTCTATTCTATTCTATTCTATTCTATAATTTATTGTCCTATTTTGTTTTATTCTGTTCTGTTCTGTTCTATTCTATTGTGCATAGAAGAACTGCCTTGTATACTGTAGGCTCCGTTGTCTTTGTAAACTCAGCCTGGCCCTTTTCTATTTTTCAGTTTTGGAATCCTTCACGATTTGGATTGAGGAAAAGCAGAATCTCCAACGCTACTCTTTTCAAAACCAGCAGAAAGCCTGATGCTTAATATCATTCATGATTTTGGATGTAAAGCAGCTCAAGTGGCAGATTAATATTGTGTTGCCTTTGCTTTCCCAGGCTCTTACAAAGCTTCCTTTGACTTTTTTGTCCATTTACTTGGGTCTTAATGAAAAGCTGTAGAGGGCAAAATTGCTTAGATACGATAACGACCATTGGGGACTTAGTTGCTAAAAGCAGATGTTGCTTACCAATCTCTCTTCTGCTGTCTTCTGCAATCTTGCTTGCTTTTTCCAGAAAGGGAGAAAATATCTTCTGAAAAAGCTCAGGAACGCAAACCCCAGAGACTAATTCTAAGAGAAAGTGAAGCCAAGATCTCTTCCAGAAGAAACGGAGAAGGCTGCATATATATTTACCTCCATTGGAATAGAACAGAGCTGGAAGGGATCTTGGAGGTCTTCTAGTCCAGCCCCCTTATTCAACCAGGACAACCTATACCAGTGATGGCGAACCTTGAGTGCCCAAACTGCAACCCAAAACCCACTTATGCGTTGTCGAGTGCCGGGTGGGTGTGGCCAATTCAGTGGGTGTGGCCCATTGGGTGGGTGTGGCTGCGATGGTAACGGCAGACCGGGTGGGATTAAAAAGTTCAATCAATCAATTCCAGCTTTGCAAGATCTTTTATTTTTCCCGCGAGAAGTTGAAATTGACTGATTGAACCTCTTTTTTTTGCACATGGCGGCGGAGGCCTAAAGAGAAAAGGTTTTATAAAACCAAGCTGACGGCCTAGGACTGGGGTGACAGCACACACGCCCACAGAGAGGGCTCTGAGTGCCGCCTCTGGCACCCATGCCATAGGTTCGCCACCACTGCCCTGTACCATCTCAGACACGTGACTGTCCAGTCTCTTCTTAAAAACCTCCAGTGATGGAGCACCCACAGCTTCTGGAGGCAAGCTGTTCCACTGGTTGATTGTCCTCACTGTCAGGAAGTTTCTCCTTAATTCCAGGTTGCTTCTCTCTTTGATCAGTTTCCAACCATTGTTTATTGTCCTTCCCTCTGGTGCTTTGGAGAATAATTTGTCCCCCTCTGCCTTATGGCAGCCCCTCAGATACTGGAACGCTGCTATCATGTCACCCCTATTTCTTCTTTTCTTTAGACTAGCCAAACCCAAGTCCTGCAGCCGTTCTTCATATGTTTTAGTCCCCAGGCCTTGGATCATTTTAGTTGCTCTTCTCTGAATTTCGTGCAGAGAAGATGTAGCATTCCCTCACATGATAAGAGAACTATTGGGGACCCAGTCATGAGTAAATCTGAGGCTTTTTAAGGGTTTGAGGACTTTTTAAAGCAATATAAAAGAGGTGGCAAGAGAAATTCCAGAGGGAATACTGTTCCAGAGAGAGGAACAATGAAAGAGAAGGCATGCTTTCCTGGATCCTGTCAGATGACTTTGTTTTATTGTAGAAAGAATAGAATAGAATAGAATAGAATAGAATAGAATAGAATAGAGCTGGAAGGGACCTTGGAGGTCTTCTAGTCCAGCCCCCTGCTCAAGCAGGAGAACCTATACCATTCCAGACAAGTGACTGTCTAGTCTTTTCTTTTTCTTTACTGAAAAGTTTTACAAAAATTACAAAATATACCCCAAACCCACCCACCCTCCCCCCTCCACTTCCCAGAGCTGAATATAGGGTAACAAATATAATAATTATAATCTAACTAACATTAACCAACTATGTAGATAAACAAATATAATGCACTTTAACTCTCTTTTAACACAGAGTAAACAATTTACAAATAAACTTTATCATATATTCTAATTAAAATCCCAATTTATAAACAATACAATATAATAAAAAATTCCACTACACTAAACTATTATTAACAATAATAATAACAACAATAATAATGTTCAATAATTTATTCATAAAATAAATGAAACTTTTTAGTCCCATATTTATTCTGAATATAATCTATCTATCTTCTCCAAACCGAAATGTATCTTTCTTGTGAATAATCCTTCAAATAAGCAGAAATCTTAGCCATTTCTGCTAAATTTTCTGTCTAGTCTTTTCTTAAAAACCTCTACTGATGGAGCACCCACAGCTTCTGGAGGCAAGTTGTTCCACTGGTTAATTGTCCTCACTGTGAGGAAATTTCTCCTTAATTCTAGGTTGCTTCTCTCCTTGATCAGTTTCCATCCGTTGCTTCTTGTCCTGCCTTCAGGTGCTGAAATTCATTAAAGAGGAGAAGGGAGAAGTTTTGTTTTTTTTAAACTTAACTAGTCTGGATGTAAAATTTAAAAGGTGAGAAAGAATGAGATATTTTTAATTGTGTGTGCCTGTGCCTGTTTGTAAGAGAAAGCAATCGTTTCAACAGCAATTTAGAAGACGTATTTAGAATAACAGACTTAGCCCAGGGGACTCGGTAGCCGTAATTTTTCTATCGAGACATTCAAAATCATTTCAGTCTTTTTTTTAAGTTTTTTATTTTCTATTTTTCATTACACTCATACAAAATACTTCAGATAAAGAGTAAAATAAATTTATACACACAACTTTCGGTATTGCTCACTCATTTCCCCCCAAACCGCATCCTCCCTCTGACTTCCTCCCTTACTTCCCTCTTCCTCCCTCTTCTTTCTCCTCCACCTTCCTACTTGCTTCTCCCCTTCCTCCTACCTTCTCATCCCACTCCGGATGCGGTCCAGGGAAAATGCCCGAGCAATTCCTCTCTCCAAATTACAACATCAATATTATATACAATAAAACTATTTCTACTTATCATTTCAGTCTTGAAGATGCTAGGGGGGGGGAATTTAACACCCATTGATCCAACTGTCTATGGAGATTCTCAGTTCATCCAGGTCATGGTTTTCCGAAAGGTGCTTTTTCAAAAGGCAACTGGATGTTGTTTTTCCTTGAAGACATTTCGCTCGTCATCCAGTTTTGAATCCTGCATCCAGTTTTGGTCACCACGATGTAAAAAAGATGCTGAGACTCTAGAAAGAGTGCAGAGAAGAGCAACAAAGAGGATCAGGGGACTGGAGGCTAAAACATATGAGGAACGGTTGCTGGAATTGGGTATGTCTAGTTTAACGAAGAGAAGGACAAGGGGGGACATGATAGTAGTGTTCCAGTATCTCAGGGGCTGCCCCAAAGAGGAGTGAGTCAAGCTATTCTCCAAAGCGCCTGAAGGCAGGACAAGAAGCAACGGATGGAAACTAAGCAAGGAGAGAAGCAACCTAGAACTAAGGAGAAACTTCCTGACAGTGAGAACAATTAACCAGTGGAACAACCTGCCTCCAGAAGCGGTGAATGCTCCAACACTGAAAGTTTTGAAGAAGAGACTGGACAGCCATTTGTCTGAAATGGTATAGGGTTTCCTGCCTGAGCAGGGGGTTGGACTAGATGACCTCCAAGGTTTCTTCCAACATTATTATTATTATTATTATTATTATTATTATTATTATTATTATTATTATTATTATTATTATCATCATTATCATCATCATCATCATCATCCAAGAAGCTTCTTCAGTTCATTCAGAACTGAACTGAACTGAAGAATCTTCTTGGATGATGACAACGATGATGATGATGAGGAGGAGGAGGAGGAGGAGGAGGAGGAGGAGGAGGAGGAGGAGGAGGAGGAGGAGGAGGAGGAGAAGGAGAAGAAGAAGAAGAAGAAGAAGAAGAAGAAGAAGAAGAAGAAGAAGAAGAAGAAGAAGAAGAAGAAGAAGAAGAAGAAGAAGAAGAAGAAGAAGAAGAAGAAGAAGAAGAAGAAGAAGAAGAAGAAGAAGAAGAAGAAGAAGAAGAAGAAGAAGAAGAAGAAGAAGAAGAAGAAGAAGAAGAAGAAGAAGAAGAAGAAGAAGAAGAACTGAACTGGGTGAGAAGCCAAACAGTTCCAGGGGAAAACAAAAGCCACTTGCTTTTTGAAAAAGCACCTTTGGAATACCTATCCAACTGCTTCAGTGGATGTACCAAGAGCGTAGAAGTAATGCATAGAATTTGTAGAAACCAAACAAGTATCAAACTCAATCATAAAGTTTGACTGAGCGATTGCTTCAGTTTCATTTGTTAAGGCCACCCCACTCTCAGAAAGATAGTCCTTCTGCATTTTGTCTTCTTGGCGTAAAAGAAGAGGACCCAAGCCAACATTTCCTCCAACAGACCGTGTGTCATGTTACAAAACGCGAAAACTGTAGGAAGAGTTCTGATTTACAGATAACGGAATCCCAAATTGCAGAAACGGAGCTTTACGGCATCTCGGAATTAATCCAGTCTCTCCATGATAAAGAAGGATGAACAGCTACGTTGGCTGCCAGGGTGACAAGTTAGGAGGAACAGTAGGGTAAAAAGCCGTATTTCCTGCTCTGTTCTTTTGAAAGAAAGAAAGAAAAAAAAGGATTACTTTATCTAAGTGAATTCTGGCAAACTCTCCCCCTTTCCCGCAGCAGGAACAATGGAGTTTTGAAGTGGTAGGGCTGCTGTTCTGACATATTTTATGTCTCATTAATAATGCACTCTGTTATAGTGAGAATGGCTGTTACAGACCGACATCTTTGATCCTATATCAGAAGCCGGATTGTGTAGGAGTGCATTGATCCCCAGGTTAGATGCTTCTTAAACTCAATGCTTGTCTGACACGTTAGACTTCCATGCTGTGGTAATAGTTAATAGGTTAGGCAAAAGTTACTTTTCACACAAAGGGCCAGAAAAAGCCTGAAGCTCAAGAAAAATGGCTCATTCAAAGTCTTTCCCAAAAGTCAATACAGATAATCAATCAATCAATCAGAATAGAGCTGGATGGGACCTTAGAGATCTGCTAGTCCAGGGGTCTTCAAACCTGGCCCTTTTATGACTTGTGGACTTCAACTCCCAGAATTCCTCAGCCAGGCATGCTGGCTGGGAAATTCTGGGAGTTGAAATCCACGAGTCATAAAAGGGCCAGGTTTGAAGACCCCTGTTCTAGTCCAACACCCTGCTCAAGCAGGAGACCCTAGTAGTTCAGACAAGTAGCTGTCCAGTCTGTTCTTGAAAACCTCCACTGATGGAGCACCCACTTCCAGTGTTGGAGCATTCACAGCTTCTGGAGGCATCTTCTTTTCCACTGGTTAATTGTCCTCACTGTTAGGAAGCTTCTCCTTAATTCCAGGTTGCTTCTCTCCTTGATTAGTTTCCATCCATTGTTTCTTGTCCTACCTTCAGGTGCTTTGGAGAATAGGTTGACCCCCTCCTCTTTGTGGCAGCCCCTCAATTACTGGAATACTGCTATCATGGCCCCCCCTAGTCCTTCTTTTCATTAGACTAGCCAAACCCAAATCCTGCAAACGGTTGTTCATATGTTTTAGTCTCCAGGCCTTTGATCATCTTGGTTGCTCTTCTTTGCACTTTTTCCCAAAGTCTCAACATCTTTTTTGTACTGCGGTGACCAAAACTGGATGCCATATTCCAGGTGTGGCTTTACTAAAGTCCTTGGCTTAAAGCCACAATTGAGCCCAAAGTTTCCGTTGCTAAGAGGGACATTCGTTAAGTGAGTTTTGCCCCATTTGCCCACTACCTTTCTTGCCACAATTGTTGTGAATCACTGCAGTTGTTAAGATAGTAAGACGGTGAAAGTCAGAAAAAGGGATCATATGAACCCCGGGATGCTGTGACTGTCATAAATAAGAGTCAGTTGCCAAACAGCTGAATTTTGATCAGGTGACCACGGAAACAATGCAAAGGTCGTAAATGTGGAAAACGGTCATGTCACTTTTTTAGTGTTTTTGTAACTTCGAACGGTCACTAAAGAAATAGTTACATGTTGAGGACTATCTGTATGCTTAGAAACATGCTCTATGGCTGTAGGTTGAACCAATTAACCGTTACATCCTCAACCACAATGTCCTCCATCAATATGTAGTTAGCCAAAAGCCTCTGAGAAACCCCCAAACACAGTACTTCTCCAATATACATTATGGGATCAGGTATTAAGGATTTATTTGCTCAACTTTCTCTCCTTAATTCTTGCTTGCCTCTATACTGTTATCCCAGTTAATCAATTTTATCCCCTGTGACTTTGCTTTAACTCAGCGTTTTTCTCTACCCCGTAAATTTATCAAAATTAGAAACAGGTATTAATAATTGCAACCCACTCAAAGTGCAATTTATTATTTCTCAATATAACCATTTTAATATTTTAGAACTGCCTGCTTCTAGTCCCGCATCTGTTTTCTATCTATGGAGCATTCATTATTCAACATACAGTAGTCTGATTTTTAGAGATGCTTGGTGGAAACTCTTAGCTAAGCTATTCTTCTTGTCTGTTTCATTTTCTGCATACCTGATCGATGAACTTCCAAGCGGGGAGAGAGAGAGAGTTATTATTTCTCTGAATTTAGTTTTGGTTTAGTTCTCTTCCATTTCTACCAACTTATATCAGCAGATCTTGCTGTAAATAAAATTCATTGATGTTTTTAGCAAGACCTTTCCCTGGAAATCTTTGACAGGCCACTGGGCTTAAGATTACCCTGTTGTTGTTGTTGTTAGTTGCGAAGTCATGTCCGATCCATCATGACCCCACAGACAACATTCCTCCAGGCCTTCCTGTCCTCTACCATCTTCTGGAGTCCATTGAAGCTCAGGCCTACTGCTTCAGTGACTCCCTCCAGCCCCCTCCTTCTCTGTTGTCCCCTTCTTCTCTTGCCCTCAATCTTTCCCAGCATTAGGCTCTTCTCCAGTGAGTCCTTCCTTCTCATTAGGTGGCCAAAGTACTTGAGTTTCAACTTCAGGATCTGGCCTTCTAAAGAGCAGTCGGGGTTGATCTCCTCTAGGACTGACCGGTTGGATCACCTTGCAGTCAGTGCCATTGCAAGTTGGAATGATCACTAAATGAACAGCTGTAAGTCAAGGACTACCTATACTCAAACAGTACATGCTCTTTTCTGGTCAATATTTTAGTGGTGCAGTTGAAAAGATTCAATTGCTTTGATGGCCTCTACTGAAATGAGATGAGGGCTCAGCAGTACAAAAACATTTCCCATCAGAGGATGGGGCTGAAGAAGAATGGTTGCAAAATTTGGGTATGTCTAGTCTGGTGAAAATAAAAACTAAGGATGACCTAAAAGCAGTGTTCCAATATCTGAGGGGCTGCCACAAACAAGAGCGGGGGAGTCAACTCATTTTGGCTTGTTGATTGTCTCTTTTGAATGGTATATAGATGTTGTTTATGTCTATGTGCCTGTTGAGTGCCAAGACCACCCCCACTAACACTGACAGGACAAGCCACTAGAATATAAAATGAGAGCAAACTCCATTCCTTATGGGTAGCTCTGATGATGTTACCTAGTTTGGTCATGAAATGTCTGCAAGAAAACCACCAAGCTCAGAGAGCACCAAGGACACCACAATTCACCCTTTGAGCTACAGATAATTTCTTTTATCCATACAGTACCATATTGGACCATAAGAAAGGCTGAGCGCCAAAGAATGGAGGGCTTTGAACTATGGTGCTGGAGAAGACTCCTGCGAGTCCCCTGGACTGCAAGGCGATCAAACCGGTCAGTCCTGGAGGAGATCAACCCTGACTGCTCTTTAGAAGGCCAGATTCTGAAGTTGAAACTCAAATACTTTGGCCACCTCATGAGAAGGAAGGACTCACTGGAGAAGAGCCTGATGCTGGGAAAGATTGAGGGCAATAGAAGAAGGGGGCGACAGAGAATGAGGTGGCTGGATGGAGTCACTGAAGCAGTAGGCGTGAGCTTAATTGGACTCCAGAAGATGGTAGAGGACAGGAAGGCCTGGAGTAATGTTGTCCAGGGGGTCAGGATGGGTCGGACACGACTTCGCAACTAACAACAACAACAACCATACTTTAGGTCTTCTAGTTCAAAATGGACAATTTTGGAGGTTTAAAATGAGGAGAAAGACAGAGTAGGAGCTATCTAGGTTCAACAGGGTTTTTACACTGTAGACATACACTGTACACTTACATAAATAAGTATGGTTATCTCTTTCAATATTGTTCTAACCTTATGCGTTTGACTCCTCCGTTCCAGGAACTTTCACATAAAAGTTCCCCCTCCCTCTGAGCCTATCACTGTTTACAAAAAACCCACCTCAGAAAGCAAGTGTTATTCTGGTTAGGCCCCTGGCTTTTAAGATAGTTTACTGCTGAGAGAATAAACTGTAGATTCTCTATATTTAGTTACATGGAACAAAATAAGTGGAATTTCCAGCCAGAACAAACCCATATTGGATTCTCAACGTGCCACGAATTTTAATTTATCTTCCATTTGTGATTTAAGCAACAGGAAACTAGGAAAATTTCCAACAGGCTCTAATTGTTGCATGGATTCCCCCATTGAGATGTTCCCATGTAATGATCTCTAATACCAAATTTGAATAACAAATTATGTTTAGGGAGGACTTTCCTTTTCTTATTATTGGCCCTAAAGATAAAAAGCTAGCTATTCCTGTTTTCACTTTTCCTGAAATCTCATAGAGGGATGGTTTTATTTCCCGTGTTTGGGCTTGGAAGGAACTCCTAAGCTTGTCTCAAAGCAGTCATGAGTTTGAGAAATCTTGATGTTCTTTCTTTATATCTCTTGATATACAGTGGTGGGATTCAAATATGTGAACAACCGGTTCTCTGTGTTGTAAATAAACTGTTGTATGTCAAGGACTATCTGTATGAGATCTTTTTCTCCTTCTTCTCTTTCTTTCTCTTTCTTTTTTTCTCTTCTCTTTTTTTCTCTTTTTTTCTTTCTCCTCTTTCTCTTCTCTTTCTTCTCTCTTTCTGTTTCTCTTTCTTCTCTTTCTTTCTCTTTTTCATTCTCCTCTTTCTCTTCTCTTTCTTTCTCTTTCTTTCTCTTTCTCTTTTTCTCTTCTCTTTTTTTCTCTTTTTCTTTCTCCTCTTTCTCTTCTCTTTCTTCTCTCTTTCTGTTTCTCTTTCTTCTCTTTCTTTCTCTTTTTCATTCTCCTCTTTCTCTTCTCTTTCTTTCTCTTCTTTCTCTTTCGCTCTCTCTTTCTCTTTCTCTTTTTCTCCTCTTTCTCTTTCTCTTTCTTCTCTTTCTTCTTTCTTTCTGTTTCTTCTCTTTTTCCTTTTTTCATTCTCCTCTTTCTCTTCTTTCTCTTTCTCTTTCGCTCTCTCTCTCTTCTCTTTCTCTTTCTCTTTCTTCTTTCTTTCTGTTTCTCTTTCTTCTCTTTCTTTCTCTTTTTCATTCTCCTCTTTCTCTTCTCTTTCTTTCTCTTCTTTCTCTTTCTCTTTTGCTCTCTCTTTCTCTTTCTCTTTCTTTTCTTTCTCTTTTTCTTTCTTCTCTTTCTTCTTTCTTTCTGTTTCTCATTCTTCTTTTTCATTCTCCTCTTTCTCTTTCTTTCTCTTCTTCCTCTTTCTCTTTCGCTCTCTCTTTCTGTTTTCTCTTTCTTCTCTTTCTCTTTTTCATTCTCCTCTTTCTCTTCTCTTTCTTTCTCTTCTTTCTCTTTCTCTTTCTCTTTCTCTTTCTCTTTCCCTCTTTCTCTTTCTCTCTCTTTCTCTTTCTTCTCTTTCTCTTTCTCTTTTTCTTACACACACATACACACACACAGAGAGAGAGATTTTTAATGATGTTATTTTCATAAGTACAGGCAGTAGAAAAATATTAAATAATGCACATATAATTCCCACCCAGAATTTCATGGCTTGTAATGGTTTTAACTTTTTTTAAAAAAAAAATCTTTACTTTTTCTTAGTAAAACCTTGTCTTCCTGCCTACTGTTATCCCAAAGCAGGATCTGACCGCTCCACTGAACTTGAATTTTAAAGTATCCAAGACCGACTGACCTTGTTCGAATCATATTAACCACCTGATTAGCCCTACTAACTTTGTCCCATATTTCACTTCCAACAAAAAACTTGGAGTTTCTCCAGCCACCCCAATCTCCAAATGATCTCAGTTTTACTAATGTAAGAGATCTATATTTTCTGCTTCAAATAAAATCTGACATTCTTCCAATGGGAATTGTATTCATGCCTCTGTGGGTTCATACAAAGGGGTCCAAAACACACTGAGAAATTGATTAGCAAGAGACATAACCCTATTTTCAGTAGAAAGCCAAATACTGCATGTAAAGACATTACTGTATATAAAATAATATCAACAGCAGCTTGCATATAACACTTAAGCATAAAATTATGATATAATAGTGTTTTTTTTAAAAAAAAAAATCCTTTTAGGGCATTTTAGTTATGCATCGTTCTTTATTCCCCACCCTTCCTCTAAGGAATATATAATGCTACAGTGGCTTCTATCAAAAACTTTATCCCTTCAGTACTGTGAGGGCTTTAAGCCAAGGCTAACCAAGCTTTGGCGGGCAGTTCGCAAATTTGATATTTTTCAGGCATTACATGAGCACAGTCACAAAGGGGCTGCCCCATGTTCATTTGTGAAATGATTGCTGCTGAGGTGTAGTGAATCAGAAAACATAGTAAGAAGGAAAGAAAGAAAGAAAGAAAGAAAGAAAGAAAGAAAGAAAGAAAGAAAGAAAGAAAGAAAGAGGAAGGAAGG
>JAKSXO010000326.1:32070-69165 GCA_024509115.1 Crotalus helleri
AGCTATCTGGCAAGAAAAGGGAACTTTCTAGATCTAGAAGGAACGTGATTCAGGATTCGTACATCTTACCTCACCACACTAGCTATCTTACAAGAAAAGGGAACTTTCTAGATCTAGAAGGAACGTGATTCAGGATTCGTACATCTTACCTCACCACATGGCTATCTTGCAAGAAAAGGGAATTTTCTAGAAAGAACGTGATTCAGGATTCATACATCTTACCTCACCACACTAGCTATCTGGCAAGAAAAGGGAACTTTCTAGATCTAGAAGGAACGTTATTCAGGATTCGTACATCTTACCTCACCATACTAGCTATCTGGCAAGAAAAGGGAACTTTCTAGATCTAGAAGGAACGTGATTCAGGATTCGTACATCTTACCTCACCACACTAGCTATCTTACAAGAAAAGGGAACTTTCTAGATCTAGAAGGAACGTGATTCAGGATTCGTACATCTTACCTCACCACACTAGCTATCTTACAAGAAAAGGGAACTTTCTAGATCTAGAAGGAACGTGATTCAGGATTCATACATCTTACCTCACCACATAGCTATCTTGCAAGAAAAGGGAATTTTCTAGAAAGAACTTGATTCAGGATTCATACATCTTACCTCACCACACTAGCTATCTTGCAAGAAAAGGGAACTTTCTAGAAGGAACGTGATTTAGGATTCGTACATCTTACCTCACCTCATAGCTATCTTGCAAGAAAAGGGAATTTTCTAGAAGAAATGGTTTTCTGAGGAAGAATCTTGCAGCAGAAGTTTAAGTATCATTATTTCTCTACTTAATAATGTTAATTTAATTTGTTAAGGAAGCCAGAAATGTCATTAACTCACTATGATGTTTCATATTGTGAATTCTGATGGATATTTAGCAGGATTTGGGCTTGGAAAAGCCTTCAAGAATGTATTCTTGGCTTCTATTACAAAGAAAGGTGAGAGGAGAATGTGAGAGGACTCTGTTTCCAATAGAACAATTATCCTCATTTATCATGATCACGCTAGTAAAATAATCTTCTTTTGACAGGAATTTTCTGCATCATGCAGTTTACATTCGGCTAGGATCTGCTTGCCAGATTTGGAACATCAGTTAACATACAAGTACAAGCAGACATATTTTAGAGTTTTACTATCCCATATTTATCATTTTACAAATAGGGAATTAACCCCTTAGACCGATGGTATGAGTTATCACTTTTAAGGATTTAGGAATGAAGGAAGGAAGGAAGGAAGGAAGGAAGGGAGGGAGGGAGGGAGGGAGGGAGGGAGGGAGGGAGGTAAAAGAAAAGGACAGAGGAAGGAAGAAAGGAAGGAAGGAAGGAAGGAAGGAAGGAAGGAAGGAAGGAAAAAAGAGAAGGAAGGAAAGAAGGAAGGAAGGGAGAGAGGAAGGGAGGGAGGGAGGGAGGAAAAAGAGGAAGGAAGGAAGGAAAGAAGAAAGAAAGGAAGGAAAGAAGGAAGGAGGAGGGAAAAGAAAGCAAGGAAGAAAGGAGGAAAAAGAGAAGGAAGGAAGAAGGAAGGAAGGAAGGAAGGAAGGAAGGAAGGAAGGAAGGAAGGAAGGAAAGAAGGAAGGCAGGAAGGAAGGAAGGAAGGAAGGAAGGAAGGAAGGAAGAAAAGAAGGAAGGAAAGGTCAATACAGCTTGTGTGTAGTCTAATCACATTCAAATGCCTGTAAAGACTAGTAGATATTCCGAGAAGTACAGAGAAAATAAAACTATACTGATGTTAAGAAGCAGTTTCCATATTATACCAGACACTCGTATATTTCAACCAATTTAAGTCTCCTACTTCTCTTTTTCAGGCGGATACGTTTGCACATTGTTCCCAGTTGGGATGAGTTTTGCTTGAATTTGGCTTAGCAGTGTGTGAGCCAATCTGCTAGGACTTTTTCATCAAACCATAGCTATAAGAAACCATGGCTTAGCCCAGCATGAGAAAAACAACTACTGTGTTCATGACTGCCTTTCCCCCAGGATTTTATAAATATTCCCTTAGAAGAGCAGAGGTGACAATTTGCGTTCCAAACTTGACAGCCGAAGCACCAGAACGAGGGGAAACGGAAAATGGAGATTGCAAACAAATAAATGCTTTGGGCTATTTTGTTCCTCAACATGATGCTTCCTATCTAGCTAGAGACCCTGCTGGGCAGGAATCTTGGAGAGCAGCAGTCCAAACACATCTGGAGGACATCAGTGTGGACACCACTGCCTTAAAGATATTAAAGCATTCCAGCATGGAATTGAAAAGTGGGGGGGAAAAACGCAGCATTTTAAAGTTTAGGCATTCAGCACAAATAATAGAATAAACATGACAGCAGGATCTTGAAAGTCTCCCATATATGTCATCTTGAATTTCAGGATGGAAGAAATATACTAAATAGTGGTGTCTACCACCCAGTGAGGTTTTTTCACTTTCTGGACTGTGTTCCAAGCTAAAGATGATAGTGATGGTATGGTGGAAGAAGAAGAAGAAGAAGAAGAAGAAGAAGAAGAAGAAGAAGAAGAAGAAGAAGAAGAAGAAGAAGAAGAAGAAGAAGAAGAAGAAGAAGAAGAAGAAGAAGAAGAAGAAGAAGAAGAAGAAGAAGAAGAAGAAGAAGAAGAAGAAGAAGAAGAAGAAGAAGAAGTAGTTGTCCATTCAGTCATGTCCAATTCTTGGCAATTCTAAGGTTTCTCCACATCTGCTTATTGTTGTTCTCTACTCTGGCTGGTGTCAGCTTTGATGGTGTCCAGCCACCATGTTCTTTGGCAACCTGGTTTCCTTTTACTGCTAATTCTTCCAAACATAATTGCTTTCTCCAGTGAATTCCCCCTCATGACATGGCCAAAATAAGGGAGAAACAGTTTTGTGATTTTGCCTTCCAGTGGCATGGTGTTACGCTCTCCACTACTTGCTTGTCAGTCACCTTTGCTGTCCAAAGAATACAGAGGAGCCTTCTCCAGCACCACAGCTCAAATGAATTAATTATCTTCCTGGCTTGATTTTTTTAAGATCCAAAAGCCAAAGATACTGTATGAAAAAAGACAGTAAGGAGCAATGTTCTCCAGATCTTCATCAAGTCAACTTACCATCAGAGAAAATCCATACTTTCATTGTTCATTGTCTGTGCTTATCCTTATGGAATCTTTTGATTCCTCTTCTTGGTGAAGTGCTGAGTATATGGAATGGAACAGAACAGAATAGAATATAGGAATGAAGAATAGAATAGAATATAGGAGTGAAGAATAGAATAGAATAGAATAGAATAGAATAGAATAGAATAGAATAGAATAGAATAGAATAGAATAGAATAGAATAGAATAGAATAGAATAGAATAGATAGAATAGAATAGAATAGAAACAGATATTGTAAGGCATTCCCACAAGATAAACTATAAAGTTACAACTTTATTGAATTGAAATACTTCAGTAGTATAAGAAGGTATTTTTTTAAGAAAATATATTAAATTGACCTTGATCCCAAAATGAGCTTGGTTTATTTCTTCTTTTGGAGATCTTTTTCATAGCTCTCACCTGTTCTAAAGCTCACAAACAGCCCTGAAACCAGTAATTCCCTGTAAAAAAAATTAAGAAAAGTGACAGATGGATCCCTGTCAATTAGTCCAGCTGACTGAAACGTGCAGAATGAACAAGATGGTCTCTTTCCCAAAATATACAACCAAGCTGTGTTATGACATCCCTGGAAATGAAAAAGTCCTTGATCAGATAAACCAGGATTTACTCCATTAATCAGGCTTGTTCTTTGCAGGCTCAGAATGTAAACAAGTCGGGGAGGGTGCCATAATGATCCCCGTTTATTATCTTAATCCTTTCAACTCAGGCGCTATGTCGCATCTCTCATAATGGATGGCCTGCTCAATCACCTCTCTTTTTAATCCAATCTCCACCGGAGTGTGTAAACTTCACTCAGCAATATTAAAAAGTTGTGCCCTGCTGATTTATCTTACTGTTTACCTTCACATCCAGACCTTTGCCCCGAGTCAGCATGTCATTACAAACTAAGTCTCTGGTTTCACTGGCGAATAAATTATTCTGGCACTTCAAATATATGCTCTAATGATCTCTGTTTATTGTGGATAGTCCCTGCTTTCTGGTTCCTGTCCCTAGTAAATTAATCTACAGTATATAGCATCCTTCCTTTCTCCGTGGGAATGCTTTCTCTTTTCAAGGGCTGTTTAGTGAGAATACCTAAGATTGCTATTAGCCTTATCTCTGAATGTTATTTGCACCCTTTGGCAAGTCCTCCAAATAGTTCATCTGCAGAGCATTCAAACTCTCCTTCCCCATCATGATAAGGCCACACCTGGAATACTGCATCCAGTTTTGGTCACCATGTTACAAAAAAGATGCTGAGACTTTGGAAAAAGTGCAGAGAAGAGCAACCGAAATGATCAAAGGCCAGAAGACTAAAACATATGAAGAACAGTTGCAGGATTTGGGTACGGGAAGTCTAGCGTACCTGGCTGAGGAATTCTGGGTGTTGAAGGCCACAAGTCATCAAAGGGCCAAGTTTGAAGACTACTGCTATAAGCCTTCTGAATTTAGTAATATGTTGGGGTTTTTTTTCCACCCAAGGGTAATAATACCCACACACCCACTTCATGGTCTGTTTCTGGGAGGAGGTTTCAAAGTATTTCTATCAGGACTACCAGATTCTGTAACACCTTTGTTCCCTATGCCATCTCTCTGGTAAACTCGCAAAATTTGTTGTTCTCACCATGTGTATGTATATATCCGAACTAGACTGTGCTGTGTCTCTGGGCCATATATGTGTCTGTATGTAGGTATATGCATAATTTTTGTCATGTTAATGCAGTGTATATTGGAGATAGTTACCCTTTGAGAGCTGTATGCATTAAAATCTCATGTTAATGTATGCTGATTAGTGTACATTTAAAGTGACAGTAAAATTGTTATTCTATTCTGTTCTGTTCTATTTCTACTCTACTCTACTCTACTCTACTCTACTCTACTCTATTCTACTCTACTCTACTCTACTCTACTCTACTCTACTCTATTATATTTTCCATTTTCTATTTTCTATTTTCTATTCTATTCTATTCTATTCTATTCTATTCTATTCTATTCTATTCTATTCTAATTCTATTCCATTCCATATATTCTATTCTATTCTATTCTATTCTATTCTATTCTATTCTATTCTATTCTATTCTATTCTATTCTAATTCTATTCCATTCCATATATTCTATTCTATTCTATTCTATTCTATTCTATTCTATTCCATATATTCTATTCTATTCTATTCTATTCTATTCTATTCTATTCTATTCTATTCTATTCTATTCTATTCCATTCGATTCCATTCGATTCCATTCCATTCGATTCCATTCCATTCCATTCCATTCCATTCCATTCTATTCTATTCTATTCTATTCTATTCTATTCTATTCTAATCTATTCTATTCTATTCTATTCTAATTCTATTCCATTCCATATATTCTATTCTATTCTATTCTATTCCATATATTCTATTCTAATTCTATTCTATTCCATTCGATTCCATTCGATTCCATTCCATTCGATTCCATTCCATTCCATTCCATTCCATTCCATTCCATTCCATTCTATTCTATTCTATTCTATTCTATTCTATTCTATTCCATATATTCTATTCTATTTTATTCTATTCCATTCCATTCCATTCCATTCTATTCTATTCTATTCTATTCTATTCTATTCTATTCTATTCTATTCTATTCTATTCTATTCTAATTCTATTCTATTCTATTCTATTCTATTCTATTCTATTCTATTCCATTCCATTCCTTAATTTAAAGTCTAATTGATATGCAACAATCTCATTGACTGCATTTTAAAAACTGCTTGGATAGTGATTGGCTAAATCTTATTGTTCCCTTCTTGAGGAGTCTCAATCAATCAGAATAGAGCTGGAAGGGACCTTAGAGGTCTTCTAGTCTAACCTCCTGCTCAAGCAAGAGATCCTAACCCTTTTCAGATAGGTAGCTGTCTAGTCTCTTCTTAAAAACCTCCAGCGATGAAGCACCCACAACTTCTGGAGGCAAGTTGTTCCATGTGGTTAATTGTCCTCGCTGTTAGGAAGTTTCTCAATTCCAGGTTGCTTCTCTCCTTGATGAGTTTCCATCCATTGTTTCTTGTCTTGCCTTCTGGTGCTTTGTAAATTAAGTAGAATCCCCTCTTCTTTCTGGGGGAGGGGGAGAAGTAAGTCCAGTTGCCTTGGGACTTTCATTAAGTACTAAACTGGGTGGCCAGATGAAAACAGAGAAGCTCGTAGCTACCACATATTCAATAAGCAATAAGCTTTTCAGAAATGAAAATAATCCTGGACTTTATTTGGATACTTGAGCTGATTGAGATAGAATCAGTGGTGGGATTCAAATATGTGAACAACCGGTTCTCTGTGTGGATGCCACTTCCAGAAGTCCATTCTGGGCCTGGGCAACAAAAAATTAGCTACCGGTTCTGCCGAAGTGGTGCAAACCGACTGAATCCCAGCACTGGATAAAATCTAGAAATGTTTAAGCAAGAAGCAAAGATCTTCACATAGGCTTCAGCTCCCCGATATTCTACAGTGGAATTCAGCAGCAAAATGCTGAATTCTACAGATGCATTTCACTCCAAGACTAAGAAGGAAAATAAGTCTATTAAACTTCTGGAAAGTTTAACACTTCTAGGTTATTAAATCGAAGTAGGGCTGAAATTACTTGCCTGCTGAGTTCTATGATGTTGGTGATGGGGGAAGAAGTTGTTTTTTCTCTGTTTGGGTCCAACTTCCTGCTTGCTCCATTTATAAGATTAGTGTATTTTTTTAAAAAAATAAAATAAAATAGATTTTAACAAATCTCCCAGGTATAATTCCAAGGGTTCCCACAGAAAAATTACACTAGATATAACATTTTTGCTCATTTCATTTGTGAAATGCAGACTGGGTCAGCTGCTCTGTTTAATGTCATGATCAATATTGATTTAACTTTTTAAGGGGTTTGGCGGTTCTTTTATTTAAAAAATAATAATAAGTACTTCAAATGTTCCATTGCTGATTTGGTCTTGGAATTTCTCTGGACAAATCAAAAAATGTGCACGTAGATGTAACCACAGATATAATTGTTACATTGTATACATTAATTTGATAAACTGCCAGATAACGCTATCAAAATATTGATGAATGAATTGTGATTACTAGTTGGAGTCTCCAATTGCCATTTAAAAATATGAGTATTGGCTCTGGTTGAAAATGAGAAAGCAACAAATTTTAATTGATTCCCTCTCTTGGTTTTCTACTGAAAAGCTGAACAAAATATCCCCTGTTGTACTTAAAAAGATGGAGCAAATTTTGCTACTGGAAGAATCAAATACAACAGAGCTGAAGTCTTCAGGTTCAGCCATTTGACATCTTCTTACTCTGAAAAGGTACTTGCTGTTTTCCTGCCCTTAAAGCAGTGGTTCTCAACCTTTTTAATGCCGCGACCCCCAACTGGTCATAAGTCAAGGACTACTCAACCAGTCATAAGTCGAGGACTACTCAACTGGTGCAGTACCATTTGCAGAATGGGACTTTTGGCGGGCTCAGCAGGGCAGAGACAGCCTGGACAATTCCTATTGGCTTTTGAAAGCCAATAGAATTAGACTCTATTCAAGAGAGTCTATTCTATTGGCTTTCAAAAGCCAACAGAATAAAAGGGAGTAGCACAGCTAAGGAAAAGGGAAAAAAATGGCAGACTGCGTTGTTTGGCGACCCCCGTGAAATGGTCGTTCGACCCCAAATGGGGTCCCGACCCACAGGTTGAGAACCACTACCTTAAAGCCATGAATGCAGAAATCTGGTTTTAGAATTCTCAAGTAAACAAATAGATAACTCACATTCATGAATTCTTCTTCCAAGTATAGCAACCCTATAAAAACAGGACAGTTAGTGCCCACTCAGACTATGTCAGGAAAAGTATTTCCTCACTCGTTGGAAAAGAGGACAGAAAGAAATGCCCCAATGAACATTTTTCCATGTTGAACTGAAAAGACTTCAGCTAGTCATATATAAAATAGAATCATGATCACACGAAGTGTTAGTACCACTTTATAGTGCCTTGGTAGGATCACACTTGGAATACTGCATCCAGTTTTGGTCACCACCATATAAAAATGATGTTGAGACTATCAAGGTAATTATAATTTAGTAGCTGACTGGGAGAAGTGATATTTGGAGAATAGGTCAATAGAATATTTTTTTTGGGGGGGTAGTATCTGTTTAAGAGACTATGTCTGAGGGGAATGGCAGTTGCAGTCTTTAACTCACTTGAACTGTTTGTACATAACTGACTGCCTTGTATTCTGTATGCTCCCTGAATGTTGTTTTTTTATGTTGTATATTAAACCACTGTCAGATGTTTGTGATCCTGTGTTGTCACAAGAAGAAAACAAGAAAAGGACTGTGATGATTTATATAGTCAGACAGGAGATTGTCTAGTCTCTTCTTAAAAATTTCCAGTAATGGAGCACCCATGATTTCTGGAGGCAAGCTGTTCCACTGGTTGATTGTCCTCACTGTCAGGAAGTTTCTCCTTAATTCCAGGTTGCTTCTCTCCTTGACCAGTTTCCAACCGTTGTTTCTTGTCCTTCCCTCTGGTGCTCTGGTGAACAACCTGACCCCCTCTGCCTTATGGCAGCCCCTCAGATACTGGAACGCTGCTATCATGTCTCCCCTATTTCTTCTTTTCTTTAGACTAGCCAAACCCAAGTCCTGCAGCCGTTCTTTGTATGTTTTAGCCTCCAGGCCTTTGATCATCTTAGTTGCTCTTCTCTGAATTTTTTCCAAACCCTCAACATTTTTTTTTTTTTTTTGGTGATATGGTGACCAAAATTGGCTGCAGTATTCCAGGTGTGGTCTTACTAGGGCTTTGTAAAGTGGTACTAGTACATGGCTTGAGCGTTCTGATCTTTATTTTATTTATTTATTTATTTATGAGACTTATATACCGCTTTAAGTGCAAGCACTCTCTAAGCGGTGTACACCAGTAAGCAATGTATATATATATTTACATTGCCCCCAACAATCTGGGTCCTCATTTTACCTACCTCGGAAGGATGGAAGGCTGAGTCAACCTTGAGCCGATGAGATTTGAACCACTGACCTGATGAACACAGTCAGCTAAAGTGGCCTGCAGTACTGCACTCTAACTGCTGCGCCACCTCGGCTCATAATCTTGTAATCTTGTTTATTACATAATTACAAGATTACATAATTACATTATTATTATTATTAATTATTACATAATTACAAGATTACATTATTACATTAAGGAAAATGATATCCAACATCGTAGGAAGTGTTTAGCCTAACTCAACAGAGTTAGACTGAGATAGTGCTAAGATGATTGATCACCAGGAAATGTAGAATTATAAACTGGACTGAAAAGTCTAGATACATCTTGGGAAAAGACAACCTTTAACCCCATCCATGTTTGTTGCTAAGAAAACTGCAGTGTCCATGAAGTTATCAAGAGTTGAGCTTGATGGCATGTATGGATATTCACCTCATATGTGTTTGTGTTTGGAGAGGGAGAAAGAAGCAAAAAGCTAAGGCAGCATGAGCTGCTTAAGCATCGAATGAGTTCAGAAGAAAAGAAAACAAAGGAATTTTTTAGCCCAAAGTTCATTCTTTCATCCACTACTTGAAACCAGCTTTCATCACTTCAGGACATCCTGAACTTTGACATCTTAGATATTCCGTTGACAGTCACCGAAATAGATTCACAGTTCTGGAAGGAAGTATGATAAATGAATATTGACTCAATTGCATTACAACCGGACTCAAGGACACTCAACTAAGAATGGGAAACACCGGGTGTAAAGATCCTCTCATCCATTTGGTTTTTATGGTCATTCTTTGTTCCTAACACTAAAACAAACTTCAGCATCTTCTAGAAGCATCAAGCTTCCATTTCACTAGTAGTAGTTAAGATCCTAAAGTTTCGTATTCGTTTGCTGAAAATATCTGTATCTGGAATTCCTAATGCTTGCCTTGTATTACAAAAGAAGTATCATTGTTCTCTAAAGATTGTTCCTTGGTGGGCAAAATCAAATTAACATGATGAGCTGTGGTGACACAGTGGTTAGAAGGCAGTACTGCAGGTTGACTCTGCATTCCACTGCCAGCAGTTCGATCCTGACCAGCTAAAGGTTGACTCAGCCTTCCGTCCCTCCCAGGTCGCTAAAATGAGGACCCAGATTGTTGGTGGGCAAGATGCTGACTCTGCAGACCACTCAGAGATTGCAATAAAGCACTATGAAGCCGAATATAAGTCTAAGTGCTACTGCTACTGCTATTTAATAAACATTGCTCAGTAATTCACTTAGGCAGAACTGTCTGTTAATCCTGTCCTGCCAGTGGTGGGATTCAAATAGGTGAACAACTGGTTGTCTGTGTGGATGCCACTTCTGGAAGTCCATTCTAGGCCTGGGCAACAAAAAATTAGCTACCGGTTCTGTCGAACTGGTCTGAACTGGCTGAATCCCACCACTGTGCCTTGCCTTAATCTTCCTAATTTTGCTGGAAGTCTTGATCAATTATGGAGACATGATGTGAATTACACAGTCCATATTTACACTGTATATAAGCTGTATAGAAAATCAAATAATGCCCTTTAGATTTTGTCCTAGTCAGAATGTTTCCTGAGGAGAGAAAATATAGCTGTCATTATTGTAGAGAAAGAAACCATAAACATTCTTTTTATCTGTATTGTAAACATTTTCTTGGATGATTCATGGAACTCTACCGACACCATGTGGAGAAATCAGAATATTCCCTCAGAAACGTAACTGCTTATTTTGATCTGATCCTTGTTGGTTTTTCAGACTTGGCATTGTTTGTATTAATATTTAGCTCAATTTTCTTCAGGTCAATCAACCTCTTGTAAAACAAGCCAATAAATATTTTTCATAGAAGTAAAATCTTATTCATAAGAAAAACATATTCAGCATAATAATCAAATTGGGATCCGCTCCAAAGGAAGGATTAACCTATCCTAAAAATATTCTGAACTTTTTTTTTTTTAAAAAAAAAAGTTAATTATTTATCGTTCCTGAATTCCAAATAAGGAAAACGAAGGAGTAAAATGGTGTTGGTCTTTTTATTTGTTTATAAAATTTAATGGCCAACCCTTTTTTACCTCAAGATACAGTAACTCTGGGTGGCTTTATTGAAAAAACGTTCCCCTCAAAACTGCATTAGAAAATCCTGCTTGACTAAAATCTGCCAGCTGCACAATGATTGTGCAAACCTCATGTACACACACAAGAGTGAGCAGCTATTTCGCAGCCTTTGAGAAGACTAGGCCAGGAAACAGATATCACCAACATCACAATAATGCTAGTCTATTGTTACAGAGAATAATAATAGAATCACAAAAGTCTGCCCTCTTACAACAGAATCAGAACAGAGCTGGAACGAACTTTGGAGGTCTTCTAGTCCAGCCCCTGCTCAAGCAGGAGATCCTATACCATTGCAGACAATGGTATAGGTTAATTGTCCTCACAGTCAGGAATTTTCTCCTTAATTCCAGGTTGCTTCTCTCCTCGATTATTTTCCATCCATTGCTTCTTGTCTTGCCTTCAGGCACTTTGGAGAATAGCTTGACTCCCTCTTCTTTGGGGCAGCCTCTCAAAGACTGGAAGAAGTAGGATCAAGACAGGATTAGTTTGAAGGTTCTTTCTTCTCACACTTTATTCTTCTCCTCTCTTAATGGTGCCTGCATATCTTCAATCACGTATTAGTTCTTCATTTGACCCCACATCTCCTTCTGCATCCATATTTGTGTTTAAGTGGCTGAATTCTTTGATATTCTAGGCCAACTTTTATGCTTTGAAATTCTTTGATCCTTTCTTACATTCCTGTTTCTACAGGCCTTACCTGTGGATGGACTTGGAAGACGCTTGAAACTGTTACTAATGGTGAGATCAATCACCAGCTCTTTGAAGACATGTGGACAATAACAGCCAATGAGGTGCTAAGGTGTTGATAGTCAACACAATGCAACTAAACAAATGTGCTATAGGGTAGTTTAAGTGCTAGGCTGCATTAACAGAGGGATAGAATCAAGATCACGTGAAGTGTTAATACCACTTTACAAGGTCTTGGTAAGGCCACACTTGGAATACTGAATCCAGTTTTGGTCACCACAATGTAAAAAAGATGCTGAGACTCTGGAAAGAGGACAGAGAAGAGCAACAAAGATGATCAGGGGACTGGAGGCTAAAGCATATAAGGAAAAGTTGCTGGAATTGGATAAGTCTAATTTAATGAAGAGAAGGACGAGGGGGGACATGATAGCAGTCTTCCAGTATCTGAGGGGCTGCCCCAAAGAAGAGGGAGTCAAGCTATTCTCCAAAGTGCCTGAAGGCTGGATAAGAAGCAACGGATGGAAACTAATCAAGGAGAGAAGCAACTTGGAACTAAGGAGAAACTTCCTGACAGTTAGAACAATTAATCAGTGGAACAACTTACCTCCAGAAGCAGTGAATTGCTCCAAAACTGGAAGTTTTTCAATGCCAATTGTGTTCAAGTGGTGCTCCAGTTGTTTTGGGATTGCACCCAAGGAGCCTATGACTATTGGTACTACCCTTGCTTGCTTTTGCCACAGTCTTTCTATTTCTATTTGTAGGTCTTTGGATTTTGTTATCTTCTCCAGTTCTTTCTCTTCTATTCTGCTATCTCCAGGCACTGCCACGTCCACTATCCAGACTTTTTTGTCTTTCTTATCGACAATTGTTAAGTCTGGGGTGTTATGTTGCAGGTGCTTGTCTGTTTGAATTCTGAAGTCCCAGAGCAGTTTAATTTTATCATTTTCTATGACTTTCTCTATTTTATGATCCCACCAGTTTTTGCTTACAGGCAAATGATATTTTTTGCAGATCTTCCAATGCACCATTGTTGCTACTTTGTCATGCCGCTGCTTGTAATCAGTTTGTGCAATCTTCTTGCAACAGCTTACCAAGTGGTCCACTGTTTCTTCAGCTTCTTTGCATAGGCGGCACTTACTGTCTGTTGCTGTCTTCTCAATTTTGACTTTGTATGCATTTGTCCTTAAGGCTTGGTCTTGTGCAGCCAGAATTAGTCCCTCGGTCTCTTTCTTCAATTTTCCTGCTCTTAGCCATTATTATTATTATTATCTATAATTGGAAGCTTTATCAAATTCCTCTACGGTGGCTGTACAAGTAGTCAACTTACAACAGTTTGTTTAGTGACCGTTTGACGTTACAATTTCTCTGAAAAAAGTAACTTATGATGGTTTTCAATGCAGCATCCCCATGGTCACGTGATCAAAATTCAGATGCTTGGCAACTGGCTTGTAGTTATGATGGTTGGAGTGTCCGGGGCTCCCCGTGATTCCCCCTTTTGTGACGTTCTGACAAGCAAAGTCAAGGGGGGAGAGCCAGGTTCACCGAACAGCTGTGTGACTAACTTAACAACGGCAGTGAGAAAGGTCGCAAAACGAAGCAAAGATCCCTTAGATCTCGCTTAGCAACAGAAATGTCGAGCCCTATTGTGGTCGTTTGTTGAGGACTGTCCTGCACTCAGTTCCAGTAGCAGCTTCTTATTCTATGGTAGCACATCCATAGCACGAAACTGTGTCCTTTGCCAAAAGTAACATCTGCAAAGGGTGGAACCATTCATATTCCAAATTAAGGGGGAAAAAATGTTTCATTTTTTTTTTTCAAAGGAGAAGAGAAGATTGGGAGCTGAAATGCTTGGATTGATTTCTGTCTCTTAGTAGCCAAGGGACATACAGGAATGAGCCAGCTTGCATTATAGCTTAATTTCTTAGACATTCTGAACACTCCTCCCAGCTCCTCACATTTCCCTTAAAGCCCAGGAAAAGTCAAAATAGCGTAACTGAGAAGGATTTAAAGCAAACCATGGAACAAACATCGGTACGGGTTGGTTGCAGAAATATTTAAGAGGGCACACAAAAGAAGAAGAAGAAGAAAAAAAAAGAGCCAGGCCTTCCTTCAATCCCCTTCGCAAATAACACTTTGCAAACTGCAATGGACAAAGTCATAGCTCGGTTAAGATACCCTGAAAGAAATACCCCTTGACATAAGGTTGGGAAATGGAAGGCTTCTCTGCATTTATTTGTACATGTAGATCAGTGGTTCTCAACCTTTTTAATGCCGCGACCCCCAACCGGTCGTAAGTTGAGGACTACTCAACCGGTCGTAAGTCGAGGACTACTCAACTGGTGCAGCACCGTTTGCAGAATGGGACTTTTGGCAGGCTCAGCAGGGCAGAGACAGCCTGGACAATTCCTATTGGCTTTTGAAAGCCAATCGAATTAGACTCTATTCAAGAGAATCTATTCTATTGGCTTTCAAAAGCCAATAGAATAAAAGGGAGTAGCACAGCTAAGGAAAAGGGGAAAAAATGATGGACAGCGTTGTTTGGTGACCCCTGTGAAATAGTCGTTCGACCCCAAATGGGGTCCCGACCCACAGGTTGAGAACCACTGATATAGATCTTTAAAAATATTTATCTCAGACTATTATTCATTTAAATAGCAAAATAATCATAAAAAGAGTAATATCCAAATGCATTTCTGGAGAGCGATAAAGGTTGCAAAAAAGGATAGTTTTTATGAACAGCGCCGTAGTGGCGCAGTGGTGAGAAGGCAGTATTGCGGCTGACTCTGCATTCCACTGCCAGAAGTTCGATCCAAATCAGTTCAAGGTTGACTCAGCTTTCCATCCTTTCAAGGTCAGTAAAATGAGGAGCCAGATTGTTCGGGACAATGTGATGACTCTGTAACCTTATCAGAGAGAGCTGTGAAGCACTATGGAGTGGTATATAAATCTAAGTGCTACTGCTATTCCTTCCTTCCTTCCTTCCTTCCTTCCACATTCTCCTTCCTGGTGGCGCAGTGGTTAAAATGCGATATTGCAGGCTGACTCACTGCTCACTGCCAGCAGTTCAATCCTGACCCGCTCAAGGTTGACTCAGCCTTCCATCCTTCCGAGGTCAGTAAAATGAGGACTCAGATTGTTGGGGATCAATATGCTGACTCTGTAAACCACTTAGAGAGGGCTGTAAAGCACTGTGAAGCGGTATATACACCTAAGTGCTATTGCTATCTCTATAATGCATTGTTTATCTACTTAGAAGGAGTCTCCTGTTACATTTAAGGGTTTTCAAGCACATTGATCAAGTATTTAGAAGATTTTTAATCAGGATATCTTTATGAAAATTATACTTATCATACATTGATGGGGAAGGTAGCTTTTCTGATTTCCAGATCAATCACTAGATATATAATTTGAGTTTTATTTCTCCATGGAATTCAAGGAATCAAGTTCAAAGACTTTACAGACACAATTAGAACATTATTATAGCTCTGAAATAAAGAGAGGATCGGTTCATTTTGTGTCATAAATATGAAGGATTTTCAGCATCAAAGACTTCCAGGTATATTTGGAAGATAGTGGAAGGATAATTCTAATCATTATTCATTTGATCAAGTTGCCTTTTGGGAATATTTCAGTTTGAAAATCAATTTATTATGTGTGTGGTAGCTAAATTTTGTGTTACTGTGATGAAAAGCAAGATATAATTGCTCAAAGGATTATTTTTGCCTTTGTTTTAAAATATTACTTGGCTTGATACATATTAACTACTAATTGTAGAGGATATATACTTTTTATTTTTTTATATACTATTAATGTTTTAGATTTATCCTTCAGGTAACTACTGTATTAGCATAGTAATACAGGACTGAATGTTATATTGTCTGATTTATTTTGATAGCTGTGAGTATATTATTGTATTTATTTGCTTCACTATGTTTTTGTTCATTTTAGTCTTTTAAATTTTGTTGGTCATTGACCAAATATATATTACTAATTGATTGATTGATCAGTTTGAAAATATTATTTATTTTTTAAATAAATAATAATAAATCACAAAAATATAAAAACCAGCAAACAGAAGTAGGAGAACTATGGTAAAAGAAAGCAAAAGTAGTACTAATAGTGATAGGTGCCTTGGGTGCAATCCCAAAACATCTGGAGACAACTTGAACCCCATCGGCATTGACAAATTCACCAACAGTCAATTTCAAAAGGCAGCTTAACTCCGAACAGCTTACGAAACCTTTAAACACCATGAAACAACTTCTGCCTATCCCAGGTTCTTTGGAAGGACTTGACAGAAGGACAAAAAATGCCAAATCCAGTCTAAACACCAATGCAACTATTCTCCAAAGTGATCCAATATCTCAGGGGCAGCCCCAAAGAAGAGGGAGTCAAGCTATTCTCCAAAGCACCTCAAGGCAGGAAAAGAAACAACGGATGGAAAATAATCAAGGAGAGAAGCAACCTAGAACTAAAGAGAAACTTCCTGACAGTTAGAACAATTAACCAGTGGAACAACCTGCTTCCAGAAGCTGTGAATGCTTCAACACTGGAAGTTTTTAAGAAGAGACTGGACAACCATTTGTCCAAAATTGTATAGGGTTTCCTGCCTGAGCAGGAGGTTGGACTAGATGACTTCTAAGGTCCCTTCCAACTGTATTATTATTATTATTATTAGTAGTAGTAGTAGTAGTAGTTGTAGTAGTAGTAGTAGTAGTATTTATATTACTATTATTACTTACTATATTCTCTGCTTATAATAATAATAGTAATAATAATAACAATAACAATAACTCAACACTTGGATTAAAAGACTTCCAAGGTCCCTTCCAACTTTATTATTATTGTTGTTGTTGTTGTTGTTGTTATCTCTGCTTGTAGTAGTAGTAGTAGTAGTAATAATAATAATAATAATAATAATAATAATAACAATAATAATAATAATTTGCTTGCTTTTGCCACAGTCTTTCTATTTCTATTTGTAGGTCTTTGTATTTTGCTATCTTCTCCAGTTCTTTCTCGTCTATTCTGCTGTCTCCAGGCACTGCCACGTCCACTATCCAGACTTTTTTGTCTTTCTTATCGACAATTGTTAAGTCTGGGGTGTTATATTACAGGTGCTTGTCTGTTTGAATTCTGAAGTCCCAGAGCAGTTTAATTTTATCATTTTCTATGACTTTCTCTATTTTATGATCCCACCAGTTTTTGCTTATAGGCAAATGATATTTTTTAAAGATCTTCCAAGCACCATTGTTGCTACTTTGTCATGCCGCTGCTTGTAGTCAGTCTGTGCAATCTTGGGTGCAATCCCAAAACAACTGGAGCACCACTTGAATACCATTGGCATTGACAAATTCGCTATTAGTCAATTGCAAAAGATGGACTTACTAGGAACTGCTTCCATCCTGCCAGGATATCTGTAATTACCATCAAACATCCACATCTGCCTATCCCAGGTCCTGGGTAAGGACTCGATAGTAGACAAAATGCCAAATCCAGTCTGAACATCTGGCTGATTGTACGATGATCAGTAACAACAGCATAGGTGGAAGGGACCTTGGACGTCTTCTACTACAAGTGTTAAGTGGTTATTTAGTAATGCAATGGGGAAAAAAGGTCTATATGATTCCATACAATTTGTTTAAAAATCAAGATGTTTTCTTTGTTTTCTTCTGCTCTTATTAGTTAATCGGTTGTTGTTTTTTTGCATCTACTCCATTTTTTTTCTCCATATATGCTACAGTATTAAATGATAAGCCAGAAGACACAACATTGTTGTAGCTTATTTTGGGGGAGGAAATATGTAGGCATTCATCCCCTGTAGGCTAATTTTCTGCCAAACACTTAGGAAAGCAATTCTGATTCCGAGACCCACACAAAATGCAAAACAGAAGCTCTTCCCACACAAACACATTTATTTCTAATTGATGGGTTTTTTAAAAAAAAAATGGAAATCTTAATCATAGATTTTCTGCACTGTTGGCATTTGCATCCTAATCTGATATTTTGTTTAGGTTTTTTTTTTTTTTAAAAAAAAAGTCTTTGAAACACCTAACAAATTAGATGAATTCGATTTTAAAATTTTCCATTTTTTTTAAACCTATTTTTCCCAGCAGATGGCAGCACAGCATACAATAATATTAATAAGGCGCCAGTACAGTGAGGTCCATATGAACTGAATCGAGGGGGAAATAGATGATAAAATCAGAGCTGGGATTGCTTTTGAGATCCAAAGTGAAATGCAGATGTTTTATTTCTCTTCAGATTCTATTCACCCAGGACCCTGAACGCACATTGCCTGTGTGTCCGATTCTTATCTACACGTTATGTCACCAGAATATGAAGCTAAAACGTTTAAGCAGCTAACATCTGTTGGGTCTGTTTTATTAATGGACTCGATATGTAGAGTTCCCTATGAACGCGGCTGGTTAATGTGATTTCCTGGCTTAGTGTCTTAATGATTCAGCTGGCTATCTTGTTTTAGGTTTATATAATTTGTATACATAAATCCAGGATATGAGAAGCTATAAATTTGCCCCAGGGAAACGCTTGAAAGAAAAGATTCTAAGGAAGGCAAACGTGCAGAAAAAGGCTTCAGAGACTAAATGCTAAAGCTACCAAAACAAAGGAAATCTTCTTGAGGTGTGTGAAAAAAGCAAGGTTCTACATTTAGGCAAGAAAAACCAAATGCACAAGTACAGCATAGGTGGCACCATGCTCAATAGTAGTAACTGTGAGAGGGACCTCGGAGTCCTAGTAGACAATCACCTAAATATGAGCCAGCAGTGTGCTGCAGTTGCCAAAAAGGCCAACACAGTGCTAGGCTGCATTAACAGAGGGATAGAATCAAGATCATGTGAAGTATTAATACCACTCTTCAATGCCTTGGTAAGGCCACACTTGGAATACTGCATCCAGTTTTGGTCACCACGATGTAAAAAAGATGTTGAGACTCTAGAAAGAGTACAGAGAAGAGCAACAAAGATGATTAGGGGACTGGAGGCTAAAACATATAAGGAACGGTTGCTAGAATTGGGTATGTCTAGTTTAACAAAGAGAAGGACAAGGGGGGACATGATAGCAGTATTCCAGTATCTCAGGGGCTGCCATAAAGGAGAGGGAATTAAGCTATTTTCCAAAGCACCTGAAGGCAGGACAAGAAGCAACGGGTGGAAACTAATCAAGGAGAGAAGCAACCTGGAACTAAGGAAAAACTTCCTGACAGTGAGAACAATTAATCAGTGGAACAACCTGCCTCCAGAAGCAGTAAATGCTCCAACACTGGAAGTTTTTAAGAAGAGACTGGACAGCCATTTGTCCGAAATGGTGTAGGGTTTCCTGCCTGAGCAGGGGGTTGGACTACATGACCTCCAAGGTCCCTTCCAACTTTACTACTATTACTATTACCTTTTGGGCACCAGGGACCGGTTCCGTGGAGAAAGGGTTTTCCATGGACCAGAGACTGCATGGTTTTGTGTGCTGCCTGCATCCCACGGATGGGGCTTTGCTTGTTTGTGCAGACCGGTTGCTGGCCTGCTGTGGCCCGGTACTGGTCCACAGACCGGGTGTTGGGGACCCCCGTCCTAGGGAACCTTTTCTGCTTTGGTGTCCCTCTAAAGCAGGGGTGTCAAATTGCCGGCCTGTGGGCCAGATGCATCATTGCGAAACCGCGCCTACCCCATTGCCGGCAATGGCCAAAAAGTTGCGATACGTCACGCCACACCACATGACATTGCAAGTTTGACACCCCTGCTTTAAAGTGTTCCATTTTATCGACCATGTTCTCCAGGGATTACAGAAATGAAAATCTAATGTGTAGGAGGGAATTTGGCAAATAACAGGATGGCTACCGAAGGATGGCGAACATAGGATTTAGAGCAAAATCTCAAACAGCCACATAGGATTGATGCTTATTGATTAGATTAGATTAGATCTGGCAGTGTGCTAGAAGCAAAGAATTCAGACAATTTAAAGTTGGCAAGTTTAAACCACAGATGGTAGTCATCTGGAAAGTTGGGTGTTTTCCCCGTATTGTTCTTTCCTCTCTCGACTACTCCAGGATATTATTTAGAAGTGCAAATTATTTGTTTTTCCTTTACTACATTTTAAAAAAAAGCTTCACAGAATCGCAAGAGTTTTACAATGGTCATTAAGAATATAGGTGAGATGAGATGAGAAGAGAAGAGAAGAGAAGAGAAGAGAAGAGAAGAGAAGAGAAGAGAAGAGAAGAGAAGAGAAGAGAAGAGAAGAGAAGAGAAGAGAAGAGAAGAGAACCTTTATTGTCATTTTTTTACTGTGGGCACAACGGCACACATCCAAAATGAAATTTAGTTGCCCACTCTCAAAGTGAAATACATACATGAAACATACCTAAACATACTATGTATAACATATGTATAGACCCACACCCCTACATATACATAACAAATAACTATTAAATACTGTCCATCTTGAATATATAACAGAAGGGGGAAGCTTGAGAGTTCACAAGGTTAATGCTGTATGGAATGAAACTATGGCTGAATCTGGATGTTCTGCTGAGGATACCACGAAGCCCCCTCCTCCCAGAAGATAACAAGGAAAACAGGTTGTGAAGAGGATGTGTAGTATCCCAAACAATCTTGCAGACCCTGCTCAAGCAACGCTTCTGTGCTATGTCCTGGATGGGAGGGAGGAAACTGCCAATGATCTTTTCTGCCGTCCTCACCACTCTCTGCACCGCCTTCCTGTCTGAAGCAGTGATGCCTCCAAACCACACTGTGATGCTGTATGACAGGATGCTCTCAATCGTCCCTCTGTAGAAAGTGGTCAGGACAGGAGAAGGAAGATGTGCTTTTCTCATGCGACGTAGAAAATGCAGGCGTTGCTATGCCCACTTCACCAGTGTCTCGCTGTTGAGTGACCAAGCCAGCCTACTTGTTAACTGCACACCCAGGAATTTGATGCTGGTAACCATCTAGCTTATCGTTCAACCCATCAGCCACTTCTGTTAGTAGCTTAAACTGTGGCAGCATCCTGAAATGATCAGAACATGTCATACATCACAATACTAGGACATCAGTATTGACATAGAAGAGCACGGGGGGCTCAAGTGCTTGGAACCCTGGGTAGGAGGTTCGTGAGGCCGTGTTTGAGATCCAAGTGCTGCCATGGGATGGGATGAGCTCATGTCCTTCGCTCCAGCTCCTGTCGGTGACATGAAAGGAGCCCCCAACTGGGCATCCCCAGGGCAATAGTGATGTCACCTGCCAATCCTCTCAACCCAGAAGCACCTCGGTGCTTCTGACTTTGGCATTGATGGATGTGAATCGGAATCTAATCTCTAGAGTTTGAACTGAGGATGGACCTTCTTGAAAAAGAACCTGGTCAGATTCTCACGAGTGTCTAGAGAATCAGGTTCTTATAATAAAGATAACAATGGCACATTTTAATACCAAGAAGGTTTTTATCTTATGACCTTATTCAGCACAGAGGTGTCTGCCCTCTCTTCCATGCCCCAGTTTGCAATTCATTATTATGGTCTGTAACTATGCTTCGATGGCTCAGAAAACTGTAACACTGAGGTTTTTCTAAAAGAATACAGTCTGTTGTGCTCTCTCTTTCTAGTATTAGATTATTTCTTTGGTTATTTCATGAGCTTGTGCTTTTCTGAAAACCAGGAGTGATTTAGAAATTTATTTCTATGCATCCTTAAGGTGAGTAGGATCAGGAGGGAGGGAGGGAGGGAAGAAAATGGGAATAAAAAAGAAGGAAGGAAGGAAGGAAGGAGACAGTGGAGAGAGGGAGGGAGGGAAGAAGGAAGGAAGGAAGGAAGGAAATTACTTTCCAAGAGGAGGGAAGGAGGGAGGGAGGGAGAGAGGGAGGGAGGGAGGGAGGGAGGAAGGATGGAAGGAAGGAAGGAAGGAAATTACTTTCCAAGAGGAGGGAAGGAGGGAGGGAGAGAGGGAGGGAGGGAGGGAGGGAGGAAGGAAGGAAGGAAGGAAGGAAGGAAGGAAGAAAAAAGTACTGCTCAAACGTTTTATTTACATTTTTAAGATAATTTCACCCTCCCCTTAAAGTTGTAGAACTCATAGTCACAAGAGCTACAAATATCCTACCTGGAGAGCTTTCAGTTTACCTAATCTGCAAGTAAAATGATCCTTTTTACTTCTCTATTTATTTATGTCTGTGTAAAGCTGGGAAAGGAGTACTTTGCGAAATCAATTAGCATGAGCAAAGTGCACCGTTTCGAAGCAAGCCTTTGGCACGGCTGCTTCAAAGTGACACTAAAGCCATCCCTGCCTACACTTGTGTGTGTGTGTGTGTGTGTGTGTGTGTGTGTGTGTGTGTGTGTCCATGCATCCACAGCTGCTTTACTATGGCAATCATCCTGGGAAAAGTGTTATCCGTGCCCCCACGTGCTAACAGAATGGGGAAAGTCTTCAAAGCATTGGGAGATGTGGTTATTTTCATGCTCCGGAGTGGGATGCTTTTGTTCACGTGGCTGCGCATTGTAAAGCACTCGTTTTACAGGCTTAATATTTTATGCCTTCACCTACGGTCTCTGTTTGGCATCTATTTTTTTGAAACTACCTAATTCGAAAAATCACCAAACAGCTGCTCAATTAATGCAAAACATGATTTCTAGATCATTCCCAGACAGCAGGAACAATGCAAGCCCCACATCTGTTCGCACGCTGAGTTCATCTTCTGCCAGATAGACACAACTCCAATCTGCAACAGTCGGGGAGAAAAATCTACACCATAATTCTATAAAACTAAAAACATCGGACCGAAAGCTGTGATAGAGGAAGAACAAATTGCTATCCCGTTCCCCCAAATTAGGAATCAACCCTGCTTTGTGCCAAGCTAGTTGCATAATTGAGGTAAAAATGAATATGTGAATTAACGGAGAACCAGTTGGGTTTAGTGGTTAAGCCACCAGCTTAGAAAGCAGGAGGCTGTGAGTTCTAATCCTGATTTAGGCATGAAAGCTGACTGGGTGACATTGGGCTGGGGGTTTCTAGTCCTGCTTTAGGCTTTAGGATATGATCCCCACCTTGAGTTATTTGTGAAAATAATAAAGGCAGGATGCAAATAAATACGTAAATACAGATTGTTGGGGGACAATATGTTGACTCTGTAAACAGCTTAGAGAGGGCTGTAAAGCACCTTGAAGTGGTACATAAATCTAAGTGATTTTGCTACTCCTTCCTTCCTTCCTTCCTTCCTTCCTTCCTTCCTTCCTTTCCTCCCTCCCTCCCTCCCTGCTTCCTTCCTTCCTTCCTTCCTCCCTCCCTCCCTCCCTCCTTTCTTCCTTCCTTCCTTCCTTCCTTTCCTCCCTCCTCTTCCTTCCTTCCTTCCTTCCTTCCAGAGCTGTGGTGGTACACTGGTTAGAATGCAGTAATGCAGGCTAACTCACTGCTCACTCCAGGAGTTCAATCCTGACCAGCTCAAGGTTGACTCAGCCTTCCGTCCTTCCGAGGTCAGTAAAATGAGAACTCAGATTTTTGGGGACAACATGCTGACTCTGTAAACAGCTTAGAGAGGACTGTAAAGCCCTGTGAAGCGGTGTATAAGTCTAAGTGCTATTGTTATTGCTACTTAGGATTGAACTCTCAATCTTCCAAGTCGGAGGCGAGTGTCTTCGCCACTAGGCCACCACACCACTCATTAAGCAATTCACTTTAAGAGATTAGAGTCGATACTTTTTATTATCAAAGTAACATGACAGGTTTTTTTGAATGGCAACATAAAACACCCTTTTTATGACCCTGTAGTTCCCTTAATGCCGGGTAGAGTTGTGGCAACTGGAGGGAGCAAGCATTTGCTGGCCAGAAGCCCTTCCTGATGCCTATGCAGAGTTCACAGCAGATTATTATTATTTTTTTTTTGCATCCTGGAGAGAAACATGTGCCACAACTTAGAACTAAGGAGAAACTTCCTGACAGTTAGAACAATTAACCAGTGGAACAACCTGCCTCCAGAAGCGGTGAATGCTCCAACACTGGAAGTTTTCAAGAAGAGACTGGATAGCCATTTGTCCGAAATAGTATAGGGTTACCTGCCTGAGCAGGGGGTTGGACTTGATGACCTCCAAGGTCCCTTCCAACTTTATTATTATTATTATGGATCATTGCACAGTCAGCCAGATGTTCAGACTGGATTTGGCATTTTGTCTACCTATTGGGTCCTTACCCAGAACCTGGGATAGGCAGATGTGGATGTTTGACGGTATTACAGATATCGTCGCAGGATGGAAGCAGTTCCTAGTAAGGCCGCCTTTTGCAATTGACTAATAGCGAATTTGTCAATGCCAATGGTGTTCAAGTGGTGCTCCAGTTGTTTTGGAATTGCGCCCAAGGAGCCTATCACTATTGGTACTACCCTTGCTTGCTTTTGCCACAGTCTTTCTATATTATTATTATTATTATTATTATTATTATTATTATTATTATTATTATTATTATTATTATTATTATTACTACTACTACTACTACTACTACTTAAGAGTGAACTCTCAACCTTCCACTAAGCATCTTCACTGTTCATTAAGCAGCTCATTTTAAAGAGATTACAGCGAAGACTATTTATTATCAAGGTAACTGCATTTTTCTTTGAGTGGCACCAGAAAAAAAGATATTATTGATCCATGGACAGAGATGGAAATCTTTGCCTTGACTCAAACAGGAATGGGAAAAAAAAGGTGCTAGTTGGAGAAAGTTTTGTTGTTGTTGTTGTCGTTTGATTTAATTGGGTGGATGGAAAGATATCAGTGGAAAATTTGCTGCTGGCCTAATCGTTTCCAGAGTCTGTGGTTGGTAGTATGTGAACGGAGTTCAACCCTGTGCAACTTTGGGATACACACGAAATATTTTTTTTTATTGACAACGTGGGGAAAAAATATGCTCCACAAAGATTGCCTTAGAAGCATGGAAACACAGAGTTCTTAATCATCTTTCCCAAAGGTTTTATGAGTGGGTTTTATTTGTTTGGACTTGGATGGAGGCGTCCAGAAATTCCAAGGACAACAGGCTGAGCTACTGTCTAAGGGATGAATCTGGCAAGACAGCAACCAGAAGATCCCAGACGGAAAGGACCATTCGCTAAATATGTCTGAGCCATCCAAGGCCACCATTCAGATTGCCAGGTTTATTGGCGAATAAAGATGGGAGGAGAAAGGCCGAATTTGAAACGCCTCCAGCACAGATGCTGATTTCTTCTCCCGACAAATGGCAAATCATCTGGGTGTTTATGGCATAATGCTTGTCTGATGTGTTCTGCCAAATGACCTTATTCCTGAATAAAGGGTTATATGTCTGGGGAGCTGAGGGTTCTTCGTATGAGGCATACAGAGCAGAAGAGAAAGAAAGAAAAAATATTGGACGAAGCCAGTGGAAAACTACTCTTTTATTTCTGCCAAAAAAAAAAAACAACAACATGGGTGGGTCCCTGTGGTCACCTGGAGATGAGCTCAACTAGGGAGATTCCATTTTAGGATTTGCAGGCAACACATCAACCAGTCAAGGGCCAAATCCCAACTAATACCAGAAGATCCAGGATGCAGATCCTATCTGGACAACTACAAAACAAAATAGTTTTTGGAGAAGGAAAAAGTGTCCTTCACGAGAGGAGAACCATTAACTTCAAAGGACATTTGTCTTGAGGACATCTCCCTGTCCTTTGGCAAAGGATACTAAAGGTTTAAAACACCTCAGGCTTTCCAACTGTAGCTTTCTGAGATCACATCTTGCTAAATGTCTAGGGAGATTCCCAGTCATCCAGGTCATGGTTTTTCCCAAAGGTGCTTTTTCAAAAGTTAACTGGACTTTGTTTTTCCTTGAAGACATTTCACTTCTCATCCAAGAAGCTTCTTCAGTTCTGACTGAATGGTGGGGGATGGAAGGATTTATATTTGTTCTATCCCAGCCTATGGCCATCCTTGTTAAAGGCACAAGGATCAAACCCCTGTTGAGAAAATAGGCTGGAGACTCAAAAGAAAACAAACCCCTTTTAATATGGGTAACAAACATGCCAAATAGTCCAGAAACAAAAGCAGCAAAACACAATCCAAATGGAGGAGATTGTCCACATGAAACACAATGCAAAACAGAAAAGTAGCCACCGGCAATACTAACAGAACATGATCCCATGAAGTACTTTGCAACGGTTGCTTTCAGCAACCAGCACCGCCCACACCTTCCCTTTTTATAAAGCAGTCCCAAGGCGTTGCCTCTCAGTGCCTTTTCCTCTTCCCCTGGAGTTGTCGTATTGACTGCTGCTGATCTGCTCTCGCTAATTGCCTGTGTCTATGAGCATCAATCATCATGTCCATCAGGTGTGAATCCTCCAAGTCTGACTCATTCTCCCCACACAGCTGAGCTTCATCCGGAACACGACTGGAGGACCCAGGCTCTTCATCAGACCGTGAGTCTTGTAATTCATCAGAGCCTCCCTCTGACCCTGATGGCCCTCCAAATGCCTCCTCCACCTCCTCCTCAGATTCCCCGGAGTCAGCTCTTGGGAACACCGGCTGGCACGGAATCACGACAATGTTCCTTGCAGTCATCTAGTCGTTAGCATTCTTTCTGGGAGTCGTTGAAGCCACTTGGAGGCTTGTCTGTGCCTTCAGGGTCACCTGAAAAGTGCAAATTGAGCATGGAGCCTTCTTGGAAGTGCTCAAAGGACCGTTGTAAACAGGAGACAGGTGGTGTCATATGCCTCCTTGCAGATGACTGCAAAGAATATCAATCCTTCCACCATTCATTCAGAACTGAAGAAGCTTCTGGGATGAGGAACGAAACGTCTTCAAGGAAAAACTAGAAAGTCCAGTTTCCTTTTGGAAAAAAAAAAAAAAGGCTTGCTGAGTCTTCCACTGAAGCAGAAAATTATCTCCAGCAAAATTCACCACACTTCTATACAATTGTCAGACAGTATACAATTCAATCACCAAATGTACTTTGGCTCATTTCTGAAAATAAATAAGGTTGTGGGGGGAAAACACATCTGTAGATGTAACTCATTTGAACGGAAACTTTTGGAGTTGATTTCATCCACCTTTGGGACTGTGATTACTGCCTTCCCTCGTTACCACAATGAGGGGTTTTGGCAACAGCAGCGCAGACTTGCAGATGGGACAAGCTTTGGGGTTTTTTGGGGAGGTGGGGGGAAGTATATACTCCAACTGAGATCATTGCTGACCTGATGGCACAAAGCTTGATGGAGAAAAGATAATGGAAACAAGGATTGTGCCAACTGCCTTTTTTAAAAAAATCAAAGCAACAAATGGAGCATTACTGATGGTGTGAATATATATATATATATATATAAGGATTTAAATTTAAGTAAACAATACATCGCAACAAAGCACATATTCATATTTGATGATGATGATGATGATGATGATGGAAGGGACCTTGGAGGTCATCTAGTCCAACCCCCTGCTCATACCATTTCAGACAAATGGCTGTCCAGTCATTAAGCACTTCCAGTATTGGAGCATTCACTGCTTCTGGAGGCAGGTTGTTCCACTGATTAATTGTTCTGACTGTCAGGAAATTTCTCTTTAGTTCTAGGTTGCTTCTTTCCTTGATTAGTTTCCATCCATTGCTTCTTGTCCTGCCTTCAGGTCCTTTGCAGAATAGCTTGACTCCCTCTTCTTTGGGGCAGCCCCTGAGATATTGGAACACTGCTATCCTGTCCCCCCTCATCCTTCTCTTCATTAAACTAGACATGCCCAATTCCAGCAACCGTTCCTTATAAGTTTTATCCTCCAGTCCACTGATCATCTTTGTTGCTCTTCTCTGTACTCTTTCTACAGTCTTAGCATCTTTTTTACATCGTGGTGACCAAAACTGAATGCAGTATTCCAAGTGTGGCCTTACCAAGGCATTGTAAAGCGGTATTAACACTTCACGTGATCTTGATTCTATCCCTCTGTTAATGCAGCCTAGCACTGCATTGGCTTTTTTTGATGTTCATGACACTACTTTACATTCATAAGATTGAGAGTCAAGATGCAATTGCTCATCTTTTTCATAAATTTGGCTTCTGAACCCCAGAGGCTAAATGTTCCAACGCCTACAAGCCATACTAAGAACATTTTCAAAAGTGATTTATAATGATTTTCCCAAAGTTAAAATAAGGACAAGAATATGGATGATTCATCCATATCATCATAATGATGCACGAAGCATCAGGGGGTATATTGGAAAGAAAATTATTCTCTTCACTTAAAGGCTCAGAATGTTCCTAGGTGTTTATAATGACAAAGATATGGCCATACTAAATATCCTCCTATCCCATGTTTGTGATATCATTTATGTTCCTTACCATCAACACTTAACAACAGAATAACAGAGCTGGAAGGGATCTTGGAGGTCTTCTAGTCCAGCCCCCTGCTCAAGCAGGAGACCCTATCTCGTTTCAGACAAAAAACTGTCCAATCTCTTCTTAAAAACCTCAAGTGTTGGAGCACCCACAACTTCTGGATGCAATTTGTTCCACTGATTAATTAACAGAACAGAATATTTAATTAACAGAATAACACGGTTGGAAAGGATGTTGAAAGTCTTCTAATTCCACCCCCTGTTCAAGCAGGAGACCCTATACCCTTCAGACAAATGACTGTCTCTAGTCTCTTCTTAAAGCTTCCAATGATGGAGCACCCACAACTTCTGGAGGCAAGTTGTTCCACTGATTAATTGTTCTCCCTGTCAGGAAATTCCTCCTTAGTTCCAGGTTGCTTCTCTCCTTGATTAGTTTCCATCCATTGCTTCTTGTCTTGCCTTCAGGTGCTTTGGAGAATAGCCTGACCCCTTCAACCTCAGTCCTCTGACTTGTCTATTTAAGCACCTTCTGGAGAAAGAAAAAAGTAGGATAAACATATAAATGGTGAAAGACTCTGAAAATACTTTCTTGGCTGTTCTAATACTTAATTCCAAGAGAGAGAGAGAGGGAGAGAGAGAGAAAGAGAGAGAGAGGTGGGGGAAGGAAACTATAAGATGCAAGGTTCATAAAGTGGAAAATTGGCAAAAGGTTCTAGTGAGCTGAAAGTGTGAAAAAAAAGAGACGTGGCTAAGAACCCACTGATCTCCAGGTGTTCATAACTCTGTTTTCTGATGGGAAACATTTTTGGGTGGTTAAGAGCCATCGCAAAGCGGCATGAAGCACAGTAGGTACACGTTGAGCCAATTTGAGATTTCTGGATTCCACCCGGTGGACTACGAATTTCAGGAAATCATTATCGCTCTGTTGTCCAAAACCGTGAGCTTTCGCCAACCGTATTATTCAATTCCTCAAAATAAGCTCCTGGATCTGGGGGGGGGGTCATTCTTTACACGAAGCATAAAACAATAGAAATGGGACACCGTTATACACATTGTGGCTGATCCAAGTTATTATTTTTAACTTCGAAGTATACTGATCACTGATGTACGAATAAGTTTCACGGTTATTAACCAAGCAGAATGCTTTGCTGAAGGCGAGTCTCAGCGAAGGGACTAGAGAGACTTCCATGGCCATTTGCACAGAAGAAAGGAATGTTTTCTGCCATATATTTTGGCACCGTTGAAAGAGGAAAGATTTCCAATAATAAATGATGCAGGGATATTGTCCACAGTAGCCTAAGCAGCTCTGCTATTTTTACCTTCATCACCCAGACTTTAGAGCAGTGGTTCTCAACCTTTCTAATGCCGTGACCCCCAACCGGTCGTAAGTCGAGGACTACTCAACTGGTGCAGCACCATTTGCAGAATGGGACTTTTGGCGGGCTCAGCAGGGCAGAGACAGCCTGGACAATTCCTATTGGCTTTGGAAAGCCAATAGAATTAGACTCTATTCTAGAGAGTCTATTCTATTGGCTTTCAAAAGCCAATAGAATAAAAGGGAGTAGCACAGCTAAGGAAAAGGGAAAAAAATGGCAGACTGCGTTGTTTGGCGATTCCCGTGAAATGGTCGTTTGACCCCAAATGGGGTCCCGACCCACAGGTTGAGAACCACTGCTTTAGAGGGACTAGACTCCAGAATAAGCAGCCATCGTTAGAAAGCTCACTTATTTTTCTCAAGAAATTAAACAACCTGTATCAGTGTGTATAAGACAGGGGTGTCAAATTCAATTTCATTGAGGGCCGCATCAGCATTGCGGTTGCCCTTGGGGGGCTGGGTGGGTGTGGCCAGGGTGGGTGTGGCCTACTGGGTGGGTGTGGATGGAGTGGGTGTGGCCTACAGGGTGGGCATGGCCAGCTCTACATCATTTGCGTCAAGGGTGCCTGTGGGGGCCTGGGCAGGAGTGGGACAGATCTGGGGGTCTCTGGCAGAAGGGGGTGGGACTGGGGCAAGCGCCAAGGCATGGTCCATTTCTTCATTCCTCACAAAGGGGGACACCTCCCCAGCATGCACCCAGGGGGGCAGGGCCGACACAGCAGGGGCTGGTTCCTCGCTGTTTCTAGACGGCCTTGTGGAGCTAAGACTGAATGCATTTCAGCAAAGATGGCTACCACAAAATTGTACATTGGCTCCTGGCCGGCCTGGGTCAGGGTCAAGGCAGTAGGGGCCGTTCCCTCACTGTTTCCAGGATGGCTTTGCGGGCCACATGAAACCACTTCGTGGGCCGCATCCGGCCCCCGGGCCTTGTGTTTGACATGTCTGGTATAAGAAGATTTATAGGATATAACTTGGAACGCATTTTCAAGACAAGTTAACAAGGAGAAGATTTGCAAATCTGGGAGATGGCTTGCTTGAGGAGGCCAGATGGAACAAGCTTCTTCTCGGTCATTATAGTTGCTTTTTCTACTTGAGAGAGACCGATCACAAAAAGGAGGAAAAATCAGGAATGTTCTCAAAAAATTACAACAAAGGAAAGTTTGCCTCTAGACCTTATAATGTATTAATGAAGCTGGGTTAAATTAAAGTGATTTAATTGATTTAAAGGACACCTCAGTTGCCAAGGCAATTCTAAGTGACATACAATAAATTAATTAAAAACAAAATAAGACAGCCAATAAATCTACAATAAATTGAATACCAGAGAAGTGGAATTCCTTCCTTCCTTCTCTCCCTCCCTCCCTCCCTTCCTCCCTCTCTTATTCCTTTCCTCATCCTCCTTCCTGGTGGTGCAGTGCTTAGACCAGTGGTTCTCAACCTGTGGGTCGGGACCCCATTTGGGGTTGAACGACCATTTCACGGGGGTCGCCAAACAATGCAATCCGCCATTTTCCCCCCCTTTTCCTTAGCTGTGCTACTCCCTTTTATTCTATTGGCTTTCAAAAGCCAATAGGAATTGTCCAGGCTGTCTGTGCCCTGCTGAGCCCGCCAAAAGTCCCATTCTGCAAACGGTGCTGCACCAGTTGAGTAGTCCTCGACTTACGACCAGTTGGGGGTCACGGCATTAAAAAGGTTGAGAACCATTGGTTTAGAATGTAGTATTACAGGCAAACTCTGTCTACAGCCAGGAGTTCAATCTTGATCAGCTCCAGGTTGACTCAGCCTTCCATCTTTCCAAGGTTGGTAAAATGAGGACCCAGATTGTTGGAGGCAATATGCAGACTCTGTAAACTACTTAGAGAGGGCTGTAAAGCATTGTGAAGCGGTACACAAGTCTAAGTGATTTTGCTACTCCTTCCTTCCTTCCTTCCTCCCTCCCTCTCTCCCTCCCTCCCTCGCTTCCTTCCAATCTTATTCTCTTCCTCATTCTCCTTCCTGGTGGTGCAGTGGTTAGACTGTAGCACTGCAGGCAAACTCTGTCCACAGCCAGAAGTTCAATCCTGACCAGCTTAAGTTTGACTCCGCCTTCTGTCCTTCCAAGATTGGTAAAATAAGGATCCAGATTGTTGGGGGCAAGATGCTGACTCTGTAAACCACAGAGAGGGCTGTAAAAGCTTTGTGAAGCAGTATATAAGCCTAAGCGCTATTGCTATCATTAAACATCAAATCAGGATAGAACAACATAAATATGAATGTGTTACAATGCCAAGTATGAAAAGCACATTTATCTTCCAGTCCCAATTGTTCTGTAACTCTAACATATAATAGTTTTGTGCAGATCTTCTGCACCATAAAGCTAATCTATTGATGGTGATCAGGACTATTTCTACAAAATTAAAATAATAATAATAATATTAATAATTATGCACAGGTTGAATTTATTCAGGACCAAATCATGTAATAAGCATCATTCTTCCCACAAGTGAAATAAGCTGCCTTCGATGTATTTATGTTTTAGTGTTAATTATTTTTTAAAAGCCACATTAGAGTAACTGACAATAGTCAAACATAATGCCCAATTACCACATCACGTTAAGCCAAATTGAAACCTTATTAGAAGAAGGAACATTATCCGTCCCATTAAGAATCTCATTGATGGGGGTCTGTTTTGTGCTTAATAGCTAATCTTCCTTGCCTGAATGTTCCCCCATGCACTGTTTTCCCTGACACAAGCACACGCCCATAAAAATATGCTGGAAGCGCTAAGAATATCAACTCTACCAAGAGTCTGACTCAGCTTAAGGACCGACAATGAGTCAGACTCACAGTCTTGCTAGGCACACACCAGACAACAAGCAGGGCTTGTGGGTAACCTGTAAAAGCCATTGGGTGACCCTTCCCCCTTCAACGGGGGGAGGGGGGCTGTCTGGTGTGTTCCTCTGGTGCTGCAGGGAAGGAGAACATTAAATAATGCACACGTGGCATCAAGGAGATGTAATTGAGGCTGACGTCTCTAACGTTGGCTAGAGTTATCTGACCATCCTTTGGAGAATAGTGTGTCCTAATGCTAAGCAGATCTCATGAATGGGAATGCATCTGTTCCAGGGGTGTCAAGCCTGGGATCTCAAAATGTTGCTAAGCTTTCCCAGTAGAGCTACTTTCTGGTCAACAACATGCCTATCCAGATGGTCTGAACTGGGCCTGGGAGCTTTTCTTTCTTTCTTTCTTTCTTTCTTTCTTTCTTTCTTTCTTTCTTTCTTTCTTTCTTTCTTTCTTTCCTTCTTTCCTTTCCTTCCTTCTTCTTTCTTTCTTTCTTTCTTTCCTTTTTCCTTCTTTCCTTCTTTCTTCCTTTCCTTCCTTCCTTCCTCCCTCCCTCCCTCCCTCCCTCTTCTTTTTCTTTCTTTCTTTCTTTCTTTCTTTCTTTCTTTCTTTCTTTCTTTCCCTTCCTCCCTCCCTCCCCCCTCCTCCTACACCTTCTCCTCCACTATACCCAAAGGCATTTTTCTTTTTTCCATGTTTTTATCCTCTCTTATCAACAAAACCTCTTTGTCTTCCTTCTCTCCACACCTACAGTGACAGCCCAACACTGTCCCTTAAGATTATACAATCATTTTCTCTAGGGTGACCCACAGTTGTGCTTGAAGGTCACTAGGTGGCAGCACAGAGAGGCACTAAATGGTAACTTTTAGGTGCCCTCTAGTGATCTTCTGAGGTTTTGCAGCTCAACTGTTCCATGAAGAGCCAAGCTCATACGTTCACTTATCTAGTCCTGTAGCATCCAGTTTAAAACATAGACAAAACAACAAACAAAACATGCTGAAAACATTGAATGTTTTGCACTCAAAGGCTGCTTAATTTGTTTGGTTCTCTTTGTGCCTTGTGACATCCTATTTACCTTCTGAGGCTAAACCAGAGGTCTATTTTATAGTGCACCTCTGGGCTCCATACCATGAACTAACAGAAATTCATTGTATACAATGAATTCCTATAAGATCAATGCTATTTTAAGTGTGACTATTACAGCTCAAAATCAAATCTTTAAGAATGGTCATTTTCTTGTGCAGATCTTCTCGCAGTTTTTTTTTTTTTTTATTTGGTTGGGGAAGAAAATACACACAAGCAGTTTGAGGAGGGGAAGGAAATCTGTGAGGTTGTTCATCATGAGAAAATGTCAGATCTCTAAGTCCTGAGTTATTAATAAAAGAGGAGACATGGTTACTGTCTCAGTAAAGAATCTAGAATTAAAATGCTCAGTAGTATAATTCACTTCTGTTAGGAAGTCATCCCACTGTCTGATCAGATGCAAGGATAGGATCAGAGTGCTATACCTCCCAACTTGCCTTAAGGCCAAATCAGATATTAAGGAAACAGTCCAGCCTGAGTAATTCTTAATAAATGTGTATGAATAATGAATTGCCTTCCTATTATCTAACTTGGGAAAAGTCATAAATAAAGAACTTAAACGGAGCTGAAGGGGGGTGCAATTTATCAGAAAGCTGGACCATTACGAAGTCCTAAAGCACAATAATATACTTCACAACAAGAAGAGGGAAGTAGTGAAGAGAAAAAAGGGAGAAAGAAGGTAGAGAAGAAGGAGTATGGATACAGTGAAAGGGGAAATGGGCGAGCAACACCAAAAGTCATGTGTATGTATTTATTTCATTTTATTAAAAGTATCTTATATATGAATGTTAAAAGAATGTATGTTAACATCTGATAAATATCACGGTATATGTATGGGGGAGAGTTTGGAAAAAATAAAAAATAAAAAAATATTATTGAAAAAAAATAATAATAAATATACTTCACAACAATTGGTCCAGGGACTTTGCCTTATATTCTATTGAAATCTGGAATCACTATGAAAGTTCTTGGCAGGACAGTTAGAGCTAGTCCTGGACTTATGGCCTTAATGGAGCCTGCCCATCCCCATCAAGTTCTATTTTTTTGGTCAGTATAAATTGGGTCACTCACATGACCAAAGACTGCAGAGAAGAGCAACAAAGATGATTAGGGGATTGGAGGATAAAACATATAAAGAACAGTTGCAGGAATTGGATATGTCTAGTCTACTGAAAAGAAGGACGGGGTGACATGATAGCAGTCTTCCAGTACTTGAGGAGGGGGTCAGCCTATTCTCCAAAGCACACTGAAGGCAGGACAAGAAGCAACGGATGGAAACTAATCAAGGAGAAAAGCAACTTAAAGCTTAGGAGGACTTTTTAAACCAAAAAACAGAGTTGTAATGGACCTTGGAGGTCATCTAGTCCAACCCTCTGCTCAGGCAGGAGACCCAATACATTTCAGACAAATAGTTGTCCAATCTCTTCTTTAAAAACCTCCAGTGTTGGAACACCCATAACTTCTGGAGGCAAGTCGTTCCACTGATTAATTGTTCTAACTGTCAGGGAATTTCTCCTTCGATATGGAAGACTGCTATCATGTCACCCTTAGTTCTTATTTTCAAATTTCCTAACAGCGAGAACAATTAATCAGTGGAACCACTTGCCTTCAGAAGTATTTACTTGTGAAAGGGTCTGTAACATGTTCCATTGATTAATTGTAGCGGGCGGAGGTAAGTGTTTGCTTTTAAAACTGAGCTTGTTCTATTGTGTCATCGGGAATTCAGTTTGCCTTTTCAGGCAAAGACAAAAGCAGCTAAGGATTTTCAACAGAACAAACACAATCTTCTATGTTGCTTGACTTATTCCATCCTTATGAAAAAAAAATCTTGCTTGGTCTCACTTGTCCCTAAGACCTCAGCTTGGGTTACATCAACACATTTTGGCCCATGAAAACAAGAAAACATTCTATTATCTCCAATTGTGACAATATTTTTTAAAAAATAATCAGAAGGGAACCACTGTCCTCAGGTCATGTTTTGTGGTTTAATGATCAAATAATTAGATTTTCCACTGCCAGTTGCTTTTCTGAGAAAGCTCAGTTTATCTGGATGAAATCACAAAAAGGGTCTGGTGTAATCTGCTTGCCAAAACAGCTATTAGGATGTTGGCTTTATCCCTGTTTAGGAAGACTGGCTGACAATAAGTAACTCTTCGTTTCTTTTCCAATGAATGAGACAATGCTTACAGTCTCATGAGTCACTCTAAAAATAATTTGGTAGTAAAATATATATGCACGTTCGAACAGATGGCAAGATTTTAGATGGAGATGGGAATTCCCTTTGCTGGCTGGGGAATTCTGGGACTTGAAGTCCAAACAACTTAAAGAAACACTATTGATGTAGGAGAAAGCAGCAGCAGAGCTGGGGAGGTGGAGTTAAGCATGTCATAAGCTTAGAGGCATTACGTTGTCCAACCGCTCTTGAATTCCATTGATTCTTATCTGGCACCAAATTTAGTACTGAACTTTATTTATTTATTTATTTATTTATTTATGAGACTTATATACCACTTTAAGTGCAAGCACTCTCTAAGCGGTGTACACCAGTAAGCAATGTGTGTGTGTGTGTGTGTGTGTGTGTGTGTGTATAATATATATGTGTTTTCTGAGGTTTTTCGCGGGTGTTTGTATGTAGGTCTTTGGTTGTTTCGGGTTTTCTCCCATGTAAAATTGGAAGTGTCTTGGCGACGTTTCGACGAAGTCCCATTCATCATCTTCAGGCTGGTGCTTTCAGCTTCGTGCTTTGAGCAGCATTGCTGCCAAAGCACGAAGCTGAAAGCACCAGCCTGAAGATGACGAATGGGACTTCGTCGAAACGTCGCCAAGACACTTCCAATTTTTACGTGGGAGAAAACCCGAACAACCAAAGACCTACATACAAATACCCGCGGAAAAACCTCAGAAAACATATATATATATATATATATATATATATATATATATATATATATATATATATATATATATATATATATATATATATATATAATATATATATATATAGTATATTATATATATATATATATTATATATATATATATATATATATATATATATATATATATATATTATATATATATATTATATATATATATATATATATGTAGGTATTTGGTTTGTTCGGGTTTTCTCCCGTGTAAAATTGGAAGTGTCTTGGCGAGGTCGCATAAAATGGAAGCCTCTTTGGACTTCAAGTTTTTCATAGGTCCTGGTCAGATGGTGGGTTTCCTCCCCGTAGAGGTTTGATATTTGTTTTCTGAGGTTTTCGCGGGTATTTGTATGTAGGTCTTTGGTTGTTCGGGTTTTCTCCCGCGTAAAATTGGAAGTGTCTTGGCGAGGTCGCATAAAATGGAAGCTCTTTGGACTTCAAGTTTTTCATAGGTCCTGGTCAGATGGTGGATTTCCTCCCCGTAGAGGTTTGATATTTGTTTTCTGAGGTTCCTAGAGGTTCCTCCTCTATGGGGAGGAAATCCACCATCTGACCAGGACCTATGAAAAACTTGAAGTCCAAAGAGCTTCCATTTTATGCGACCTCGCCAAGACACTTCCAATTTTACGCAGGAGAAAACCCGAACAACCAAAGACCTACATACAAATACCCGCGAAAACCTCAGAAA
>JAKSXO010000327.1:0-68675 GCA_024509115.1 Crotalus helleri
ATAGAGATAGGTAGTAGGTAGTAGATAGAGATAGGTAGGGTAGTAATGATAGAACAGATAGGTAGGTAGGTAGATAGATAGATAGAGATAGTAGGTAGGGTAGATTGATAGATACAGATAGGTAGGTAGGTAGATTGATAGATAGAGATAGGTAGGTAGGTAGGTAGATAGATAGAGATAGGTAGTGTAGGTAGATTGATAGAGATAGGTAGGTAGGTAGATAGATAGATTAGAGATTAGGTAGGTAGGTAGATTGATAGATACAGATAGGTAGGTAGGTAGATAGATAGATAGAGATAGGTAGGTAGGTAGATAGATAGAGATAGGTAGGTAGGTAGATTGATAGAGATAGGTAGGTAGGTAGATAGATAGATACAGATTGGTAGGTAGGTAGATTGATAGATAGAGATAGGTAGGTAGGTAGATAGATAGATAGAGATAGGTAGGTAGGTAGATAGATAGATAGAGATAGGTAGGTAGGTAGATTGATAGATAGATAGGTAGGTAGGTAGATAGATAGATAGAGATAGGTAGGTAGGTAGATTGATAGATAGTAGGTAGGTAGATAGATAGAGATAGGTAGGTAGGTAGATAGATAGATAGAGATAGGTAGGTAGGTAGAGTAGATAGATAGAGATAGGTAGGTAGGTAGATAGATAGATAGAGATAGGTAGGTAGGTAGATAGATAGATAGAGTATAGGTAGGTAGGTAGGTAGATAGATAGAGATAGGTAGGTAGGTAGATAGATAGATAGAGATAGGTAGGTAGGTAGGTAGATAGATACAGATAGGTAGGTAGGTAGATTGATAGATAGAGATAGGTAGGTAGGTAGATTGATAGATAGAGATAGGTAGGTAGTAGATAGATAGATAGAGATAGGTAGGTAGGTATAGATAGATACTGATAGGTAGGTAGGTAGATTGATAGATAGATACAGATAGGTAGGTAGGTAGATAGATAGATAGAGATAGGTAGGTAGGTAGGTAGATAGATAGAAGAGATAGGTAGGTAGGTAGATAGATAGATACAGATAGGTAGGTAGGTAGGTAGATAGATACAGATATGTTGGTAGGGTAGATTGATAGATAGAGATAGGTAGGTAGGTAGATTGATAGAAAGAGATATGTAGGTAGGTAGGTAGATAGATAGAGATAGGTAGGTAGGTAGATTGATAGATACAGATAGGTAGGTAGGTAGATAGATAGATAGAGATAGGTAGGTAGGTAGATTGATAGATAGAGATAGGTAGGTAGGTAGGTAGATAGATAGAGATAGGTAGGTAGGTAGATTGATAGAGGATAGGTAGGTAGGTAGGTAGATAGATAGAGATAGGTAGGTAGCTAGATTGATAGATACAGATAGGTAGGGTAGGTAGATAGATAGATACAGATAGGTAGGTAGGTAGATAGATAGATAGAGATAGGTAGGTAGGTAGATTGATAGATACAGATAGGTAGGTAGGTAGATTGATAGATAGAGATAGGTAGGTAGGTAGATTGATAGATACAGATAGGTAGGTAGGTAGATTGATAGAGAGATAGGTAGGTAGGTAGATAGATAGATACAGATAGGGTAGGTTAGGTAGTTTGATAGATAGAGATAGGTAGGTAGGTAGATTGATAGATAGAGATAGGTAGGTAGGTAGATAGATAGATAGAGATAGGTAGGTAGTAGTAGAGATAGATGGTAGGTAGGTAGATTGATAGAGATAGGTAGGTAGGTAGATAGATAGATAGAGATTGGTAGGTAGGTAGATTGATAGATAGAGATAGGTAGGTAGGTAGGTAGATAGATAGAGATAGGTAGGTAGGTAGATAGATAGATAGAATTAGGTAGGTAGGTAGATTGATAGATACAGATAGGTAGGTAGGTAGATAGATAGATAGAGATAGTAGGTAGGTAGATAGATAGATAGATAGATAGAGATAGGTAGGTAGGTAGATAGATAGATAAAGATAGGTAGGTAGGTAGATAGGTAGATAGAGATAGGTAGGTAGGTAGATAGATAGATAGAGATAGGTAGGTAGGTAGATAGATAGATAGAGATAGGTAGGTAGGTAGGTAGATAGATAGAGATAGGTAGGTAGGTAGGTAGATAGATAGAGATAGGTAGGTAGGTGGGTAGATAGATACAGATAGGTAGGTAGGTAGATTGATAGATAGAGATAGGTAGGTAGGTAGATTGATAGATAGAGATAGGTAGGTAGGTAGATAGATAGATAGAGATACGTAGGTAGGTAGGTAGATAGATACAGATTGTAGGTAGATAGATAAATACAGATAGGTGGGTAGGTAGATATATAGATACAGATATGTAGGTAGGTAGATAGATAGATAGAGATAGGTAGGTAGGTAGATAGATAGATACAGATAGGTAGGTAGGTAGATAGATAGATAGAGATAGGTAGGTAGGTAGGTAGGTAGATACAGATATGTAGGTAAGTAGATAAATAGATAGAGATAGGTAGGTAGGTAGATTGATAGATAGAGATAGGTAGGTAGGTAGATAGATAGATAGAGATAGGTAGGTAGGTAGGTAGATAGATAGAGATATGTAGGTAGGTAGATTGATAGAGATAGGTAGGTAGGTAGATAGATAGATAGAGATAGGTAGGTAGGTAGATTGATAGATAGAGATAGGTAGGTAGGTAGATTGATAGATACAGATAGGTAGGTAGGTAGATAGATAGATAGAGATAGGTAGGTAGGTAGATAGATAGATAGAGATAGGTAGGGTAGGTAGATAGATAGATACAGATAGGTAGGTAGGTAGTAGATACAGATATGTAGGTAGGTAGATAGATAGATACAGATAGGTAGGTAGGTAGATAGATAGATAGAGATAGGTAGGTAGGTAGGTAGATAGATACAGATATGTAGGTAAGGAAGATAGATAGATAGAGATAGGTAGGTAGGTAGATTGATAGATAGAGATAGGTAGGTAGGTAGATAGATAGATAGAGATAGGTAGGTAGGTAGGTAGATAGATAGAGATATGTAAGTAGGTAGATTGATAGAGATAGGTAGGTAGATAGATAGATAGAGATAGGTAGGTAGGTAGATTGATAGATAGAGATAGGTAGGTAGGTAGGTAGATAGATAGAGATAGGTAGGTAGGTAGATAGATAGATAGAGATTGGTAGGTAGGTAGATTGATAGATACAGATAGGTAGGTAGGTAGATAGATAGATAGAGATAGGTAGGTAGGTAGATAGATAGATAGAGATAGGTAGGTAGGTAGATAGATAGATACAGATAGGTAGGTAGGTAGGTGTAGATACAGATAGGTAGGTAGGTAGATAGATAGATTAGAGATAGGTAGGTAGGTAGATTGATAGATAGAGATAGGTAGGTAGGTAGGTAGATAGATAGAGATAGGTAGGTAGGTAGATTGATAGATACAGATAGGTAGGTAGGTAGATAGATAGATACATATAGGTAGGTAGGTAGATTGATAGATAGAGATAGGTAGGTAGTAGGTAGAATAGATAGAGATAGGTAGGTAGGTAGATTGATAGATAGAGATAGGTAGGTAGGTAGATAGATAGATAGAGATAGGTAGGTAGGTAGATAGATAGATAGAGATAGGTAGGTAGTGTAGATTGATAGATACAGATAGGTAGGTAGGTAGATAGATAGATAGAACTAGGTAGGTAGGTAGATAGATAGATAGAGATAGGTAGGTAGGTAGATAGATAGATACAGATAGGTAGGTAGGTAGGTAGATAGATACAGATATGTAGGTAGGTAGATAGATAGATAGAGATAGGTAGGGAGGTAGATTGATAGATAGAGATAGGTAGGTAGGTAGGTAGATAGATAGAGATAGGTAGGTAGGTAGATTGATAGATACAGATAGGTAGGTAGGTAGATAGATAGATAGAGGTAGTGTAGGTAGATTGATAGAGATAGTAGGTAGTAGATAGATAGATAGAGAGTAGGGTAGGTAGTATTGATAGATAGAGATAGGTAGGTAGGTAGATTTAGATAGATAGGTAGGTAGATGATAGAGTAGTAGATAGGTAGTAGTAGATAGAGATACAGAGGTAGGTAGGTAGTATTTGATAGATTAGATTATCAGATAGGTAGGTAGTTATTAGATAGAGATAGGTAGGTAGGTAGATTGATAGATAGAGATAGGTAGGTAGTAGATTGATCGTAGAGATAGAGGACTACTATTCACTCACTCTCACGTTACTTGACTCCTACGCACTCAAGCTCACGGTTCTGACTTACTCACTAACGTCACGTTCACGTACGTTACTACTCACCTCAGCTCACTTACGTACTTACACTCACTCTCACGTACTTGACTTCACTCACTCACTCCACCGTTACTTACTTACTTACTCACTCACCCTCACAGACTTACTTACTCACTCACGCACTCTCACATACGGACGTACTCAATCACTCACTCTCACCTACTTACTTACTTACTCACTCACTCTCACTTACTTACTTACTCAATCACTCACCCTCACTTACTTACTTACTCACCCACTGCACCCACCACTTACTGTACTTACTCAATCACTCACTCTCACGTTACTTACTTACTTACTCACTCACTCTCACTTACTTACTTACTCAATCACTCTACTCTAACTCACTTACTTACTCACTCACTCACTCTCACTTACTTACTTACTCAATCACTCACTCTCACTTACTTGACTTACGCACTCACTCACGCTCTCACTTACTTACTTACTCAATCACTCACTCTCACTTACTTACTTACTTACTCACTCACTCTCACGTACTTACTTACTCAATCACTCACTCTCACGACTTACTTACTACGCACTCAGCTCTTACTTACTTACTCACTCACTCTCACGCTCACTTGACTTACTTACTCAAGCACTCACCCTCACTTTACTTACTTACTCACTCACTCACTCCCACTTACTTACTTACTCACTCACTCACTCTCACTTACTTACTTACTCACTCACTCACCCTCACTTACTTACGTTCTCTACTCACTCACCCTCACATACTTACTTACTCACTCACTCACTCACTCTCACTTACTTACTTACTCAATCACGCACTCTCACATACTTACTTACTTACTCACTCTCACTTACTTACTTACTCAATCACTCACCCTCACTTACTTACTTACTCACTCACTCACTCTCACTTTACTTACTTACTCAATCACTCACTCACACTTGACTTACTTACTTACTCACTTCACTCTCACTTACTTACTTACTCAATCACTCTCACTTACTGTACTTACTTACTCACTCACTCTCACTTACTTACTCTACTCAATCACTCACCCTCACTTACTTACTTACTCACTCACTCACCCTCACTTACTTACTTACTCACTCACTCACTCTCACTTACTTACTTACTCAATCACTCACCTCACTTACTTACTTACTCTATCACTCACTCTCACCGTACTTACTCTATCACTCACCTCACTTCCTTACTTACTCAATCACTCTCCTTACTTACTTACTCACTCACCACCCTCACTTACTTACGTACTCAATCACTCACTCTCACTGACTTACTTACTCACTCACTGCACTCTCACTTACTTACTTACTCACTCACGCACTTACTTACTTACTCAATCACTCTCACTTACTTACTTACTCACTACTCACTCTCACTTACTTACTTACTCAATCACTCACTCTCACTTACTTTACTTACTTACTCACTCACTCTCACTTACTTACTTACTCACTCACTCACTCCAACTTACTTACTTACTCAATCACTCACCCTCACTTACTTACTTACTCACTCACTCACTCACTCTCACTTACTTACTTACTTCACTCACTCACCTCTCACATACTTACTTACTCACTCACTCACCCTCACTTACTTACTTACTTACTCACTCACCCGTCACATACGTACTTACTCACTCACTCACTCTCACTTACTTACTTACCAATCACTCACTCTCACTTACTTACTTACTTACTCACTCACTCTCACTTACCTACTTACTCAATCACTCACCCTCACTTACTTACTTACTCACACACTCACCCTCACTTACTTACTTACTCAATCACTCACTCTCACTTACTTACTTACTTACTCACTCACTCTACTTACTTACTTACTCAATCACTCACTCTCACTTACTTACTTTACTCACTCACTCACTCTCACTTACCTACTTACTCACTCACTCACTCTCACTTACTTACTTACTCACTCACTCACCCTCACTTACTTACTTACTTACTCACTCACCCTCACAGTACTTACTTACACACTCACTCACTCTCACTTACTTACTTACTCAATCACTCACTCTCACTTACTACGTACTTACTCACTCACTCTCACTACTTACTCTCAATCACTCACCCTCCTTACGTACTTACTCACTCACTCACCCACACTTACTTACTTACTCAATCACTCACTCTCACTTACTTACTTACCACTCACTCACTCTCACTTACCTACTTACTCACCACTCACGCTCACTTACTTACTTACTCACTCACTCACCCTCACTTACTTACTTACTTACTCACTCACTCTCACTTACTTACTTACTCAATCACTCACTCACTACTTACTTACTACTCACTCACTCCTTACTTACTACTCACTCACTCTCACTTACTTGACTTACTCAATCACTCACCCTCACTTACTTACTTACTCACTCACTCACTCTCACTTACTTAATTACTCACTCACTCACTCTCACTTACTTACTACTCATTCACTCTCACTTACTTACTTACTTACTCACTCACTCTCACTTACTTACTTACTCAATGCACTCACCCTCACTTACTTACTTACTCACTCACTCACTCTCACCTTACTTACTTACTTACTCACTCACCCTCATTACTCACTCACCCACCCTCACTTTGTTACTTACTCACTCACTCACTCTCACTTACTTACTTACGCAATCACTCACTCTCACTTTACTTACTTACTCACACACTCACCCTCAGCTTACGTACTTACTCACTCACTCACCCTCACTTACTTACTTACTTCACACACTCACCCTCACATACTTACTTACTCACTCACTCACTCTCACTTACTTACTTACTCACTCACTCACTCTCACTTACGTACTTACTCACTCACGCACTCTCACGTACGTTACTTACTTACTCACTCACTCTCACTTACTTACCTTACTCACTCACTCACTCTCACTTACTTACTTACTCACTCACTCACTCTCACTTACTTACTTACTTACTCACTCACTCTCACTTACTTCTTACTTACTCACTCACTCACTCGACTCTTCACTTACTTACTTACTCAATCACTCACTCTCTCTCACTTACTACTTACTCACCTCTCTCACTTACTACTTACTTACTCACTCACTCTCACTTACTTACTTACTCAATCACTCACCCTCACTTACTTCTTACTCACTCACTCACTCTCCCTTACTTACTCACTCACTCACTCTCACTTACTTACTTACTCACTCACTCACCCTCACTTACTTACTTACTTACTCACCTCACTTACTTACTTACTCACTCACTCACTCTCACTTACTTACTTACTCAATCACTCACTCTCACTTACTTACTTACTCACTCACTCACTCTCACGTACTTACTTACTCAATCACTCACTCTCACTTACTTACTTACTTACGCACTCACTCGCACTTACTTACTTACTCACTCACTCACTCCTCCTTACTTACTTACTCTACTCACTCACGTCCTCACTTACTTACTTCCACTCACTCACTCTCACTTACTTACGTACTCAATCACTCACTCTCACTTACTTACTTACTTACTCACTCACTCTCACTTACTTACTTACTCATCACTCACCTCACTTACTTACTCACTCACTCACTCTCACTTACTTACTTACTCAATCACTCACTCTTCACTTACTTACTTACTGACTCCACTCACTCTCACTTACTTACTTACTCAATCACTCACTCTCACTCTACTTACTTACTCACTCACTCCTCACTTACTTACTTACTCACTCACTCACTCTCACTTACTTACTTACTCACTCACTCACTCACTCTCACTTACTTACTTACTCAATCACTCACCCTCACTTACTTACTTACTCACTCACTCACCCTCACTTACTTACTTACTCAATCACTCACTCTCACTTACTTACTTACTGTACTCACTCACCTCTCACTTACTTACTTACTCATCACTCTCTCTCACTTACTTACTTACTCACTCACTCACCCTCACTTACTTACTTACTTACTCACTCACCCTCACATACTTACTTACACACTCACTCACTCTCACTTACTTACTTCACTCAAGCTTCACTCACTCTCACTTACTTACTTACTTACTCACTCACTCTCACTTACTTACTTAACTCAATCACTCACCCTCACTTACTTACTTACTCACTCACTCACCCACACTTACTTACTTACTCAATCACTCACTCTCACTTACTTACTTACTCACTCACTCACTCTCACTTACCTACTTACTCACTCACTCACTCTCACTTACTTACTTACTCACTCACTCACCCTCACTTACTTACTTACTTACTCACTCACTCTCACTTACTTACTTACTCAATCACTCACTCTCACTTACTTACTTACTTACTCACTCACTCTCACTTACTTACTTACTACTCACTCCTCACTTACTTACTTACTCAATCACTCACCCTCACTTACTTACTTACTCACTCACTCACTCTCACTTACTTAATTACTCACTCACTCACTCTCACTTACTTACTTACTCAATCCTCTCACTTACTTACTTACTTACTCACTCACTCTCACTTACTTACTTACTCAATCACTCACCCTCACTTACTGTACTTACTCACTCACTTCACTCTCACCTACTTACTTACTGACTCACTCACCCTCAATACGTACTCACTCACCCACCCTCACGTATTTACTTACTCACTCACTCACCCTCACTTACGTACTTACTCAATCACTCACTCTCACTTACTTACTTACTCACACACTCACCCTCACAGACTTACTTACTCACTCACTCACCCTCACTTACTTACTTACTTACTCACACACTCACCCTCACATACTTACTTACGCACTCACTCACTCTCACTTACTTACTTACTCACTCACTCACCCTCACTTACTTACTTACTCACTCACTCACTCTCACTTACTTACTTACTTACTCACTCACCCTCACATACTTACCTACTCACTCACTCACTCACTCTCACTTACTTACTTACTCAATCACTCACTCTCACTGTACTTACTTACTCACTCACTCACTCTCACTTACTTACTTACTTACTCACTCACGTCTCACATACTTACTTACTCAATCACTCTCACTTACTTACTTACTCACTCACTCACTCACTCACTCACTCTCACTTACTTACTTACTCAATCACTCTCACTTACTTACTTACTTACTCACTCACTCTCACTTACTTACTTACTCAATCACTCACCCTCACTTACTTACTTACTCACTCACTCACTCTCCCTTACTTACTCACTCACTCACTCTTCACTTACTTACTTACTCACTCACTCACCCTCACTTACTTACTTACTTACTCACCCTCACATACTTACTTACTCACTCACTCACTCTCACTTACTTACTTACTCAATCACTCACTCTCACTCACTTACTTACTCACTCACTCACTATCACTTACTTACTTACTCAATCACTCACTCTCACTTACTTACTTACTTACTCACTCACTCTCACTTACTTACTTACTCACTCACTCACCCTCACTTACTTACTTACTCACTCACCCTCACATACTTACTTACTCACTCACTCACCCTCACTTACTGTACTTGACTTACTCACCCTCACATACTTACTTACTCACTCACTCACTCTCACTTACTTACTTACTCAATCACTCACTCTCACTCACTTACTTACTCACTCACTCACTCTCACTTACTTACTTACTCACTCACTCACCCTCACTTACTTACTTACTCACTCACCCTCACATACTTACTTACTCACTCACTCACTCTCACATACTTACTTACTCAATCACTCACTCTCACCTACTGTACTGTACTTACTCACTCACTCTCACTTACTTACTTACTCAATCACTCACCCTCACTTACTTACTTACTCACCCACTCACCCACACTTACTTACTTACTCAATCACTCACTCTCACTTACTTACTTACTTACTCACTCACTCTCACTTACTGACTTACTCAATCACTCACTCTCACTCACTTACTTACTCACTCACTCACTCTCACTTACTTACTTACTCACTCACTCACTCTCACTTACTTACTTACTCACTCACTCACTCACTCTCACTTACTTACTTACTCAATCACTCACCCTCACTTACTTACTTACTCACTCACTCACCCACACTTACTTACTTACTCAATCACTCACTCTCACTTACTTACTTACTTACTCACTCACTCTCACTTACTTACTTACTCAATCACTCACTCTCACTTACTTACTTACTTACTCACGCACTCTCACTTACTACTTACTCACTCACTCACTCTCACTTACTTACTTACTCAATCACTCACCCTCTTACTTACTTACTCACTCACTCACTCCCACTTACGTTACTTACTCACTCACTCACTCTCACTTACTTACGTTACTCACTCACTCACCCTCACTTACTTACTTACTTACTCACTCACCCTCACATACATACTTACTCACTCACTCACTCACTCTCACTTACTTACTTACTCAATCACTCACTCTCACATACTTACTTACTTACTCACTCTCACTTACTTACTTACTCAATCACTCACCCTCACTTACTTACTTACTCACTCACTCACTCTCACTTACTTACTTACTCAATCACTCACTCACACTTACTTACTTACTTACTCACTCACTCTCACTTACTTACTTACTCAATCACTCTCACTTACTTACTTACTGTACTCACTCACTCTCACTTACTTACTCACTCAATCACTCACCCTCACTTACTTACTTACTCACTCACTCACCCTCACTTACTTACTTACTCACTCACTCACTCTCACTTACTTACTTACTCAATCACTCACCCTCACTTACTTACTTACTCAATCACTCACTCTCACTTACTTACTTACTCAATCACTCACCCTCACTTCCTTACTTACTCAATCACTCTCACTTACTTACTTACTCACTCACTCACCCTCACTTACTTACTTACTCAATCACTCACTCTCACTTACTTACTTACTCACTCACTCACTCTCACTTACTTACTTACTCAATCACTCTCACTTACTTACTTACTCACTCACTCACTCTCACTGTACTTACTTACTCAATCACTCACTCTCACTTACTTACTTACTTACTCACTCACTCTCACTTACTTACTTACTCACTCACTCACTCCAACTTACTTACTTACTCAATCACTCACCCTCACTTACTTACTTACTCACTCACTCACTCACTCTCACTTACTTACTTACTCACTCACTCACTCACTCTCACATACTTACTTACTCACTCACTCACCCTCACTTACTTACTTACTTACTTACTCACTCACCCTCACATACGTACTTACTCACTCACTCACTCTCACTTACTTACTTACTCAATCACTCACTCTCACTTACTTTACTTACTTACTCACTCACTCTCACTTACCTACTGTACTCAATCACTCACCCTCACTACTTACATACTCACCCACTCACCCACACTTACTGTACTTACTCAATCACTCACTCTCACTTACTTACTTACTTACTCACTCACTCTCACTTACTTACTTACTCAATCACTCACTCTCACTTACTTACTTACTCACTCACTCACTCTCACTTACCTACTTACTCACTCACTCACTCTCACTTACTTACTTACTCACTCACTCACCCTCACTTACTTACTTACGTACTTCACTCACCCTCACTGTACTTACTTACTTACTCACTCACTCTCACTTACTTACTTACTCAATCACTCACCCTCACTTACTTACTTACTTACTCACGCACCCACACTTACTTACTTACTCAATCACTCACTCTCACTTACTTACTTACTTACTCACTCACTCTCACTTACTTACTTACTCAATCACTCACTCTCACTTACTTACTTACTTACTCACTCACTCTCACGTTACTTACTTACTCACTCACTCTCACTTACTTACTTACTCAATCACTCACCCTCACTTACTTACTTACTCACTCACTCACTCTCACTTACTTAATTACTCACTCACTCACTCTCACTTACTTACTTACTCAATCACTCTCACTTACTTGACTTACTTACTCACTCACTCTCACTTACTTACTTACTCAATCACTCACCCTCACTTACTTACTTACTCACTCACTCACTCTCACCTACTTACTTACTTACTCACTCACCCTCAATACTTACTCACTCACCCACCCTCACTTATTTACTTACTCACTCCCTCACCCTCACTTTACTTACTTACTCAATCACTCACTCTCACGTACTTACTTACTCACACACTCACCCTCACATACTTACTTACTCACTCACTCACCCTCACTTACTTACTTACTTACTCACACACTCACCCTCACATACTTACTTACTCACTCACTCACTCTCACTTACTTACTTACTCACTCACTCACCCTCACTTACTTACTTACTCACTCACTCACCCTCACTTACTTACTTACTGACTCACTCACCCTCACATACTGTACCTACTCACGCACTCACTCACTCTCACTTACTTACTTACTCAATCACTCACTCTCACTTACTTACTTACTCACTCACTCACTCTCACTTACTTACTTACTTACTCACTCACTCTCACATACTTACTTACTCAATCACTCTCACTTACTTACTTACTCACTCACTCACTCACTCTCACTTACTTACTTACTCAATCACTCTCACTTACTTACTTACTTACTCACTCACTCTCACTTACTTACTTACTCAATCACTCACCCTCACTTACTTACTTACTCACTCACTCACTCTCACTTACTTACTCACTCACTCACTCTCACTTACTTACTTACTCACTCACTCACCCTCACTTACTTACTTACTTACTCACCCTCACATACTTACTTACTCACTCACTCACTCTCACTTACTTACTTACTCAATCACGCACTCTCACTCACTTACTTACTTACTCACTCACTCTCACTTACTTACTTACTCAATCACTCACCCTCACTGTACTTACTTACTCACTCACTCACCCACACTTACTTACTTACTCAATCACTCACTCTCACTTACTTACTTACTTACTCACTCACTCTCACTTACTTACTTACTCAATCACTCACTCTCACTTACTTACTTACTTACTCACTCACTCTCACTTACTTGACTTACTCACTCACTCTCACTTACTTACTTACTCAATCACTCACCCTCACTTACTTACTTACTCACTCACTCACTCTCACTTACTTAATTACTCACTCACTCACTCTCACTTACTTACGTACTCAATCACTCTCACTTACTTACTTACTTACTCACTCACTCTCACTTACTTACTTACTCAATCACTCACCCTCACTTACTTACTTACTCACTCACTCACTCTCACCTACTTACTTACTCACTCACCCTCAATACTTACTCACTCACCCACCCTCACTTATTTACTTACTCACTCACTCACCCTCACTCACTTACTTACTCAATCACTCACTCTCACTTACTTACTTACTCACACACTCACCCTCACATACTTACTGACTCACTCACTCACCCTCACTTACTTACTTACTTACTCACACACTCACCCTCACATACTTACTTACTCACTCACTCACTCTCACTTACTTACTTACTCACTCACGTCACCCTCACTTACTTACTTACTCACTCACTCACTCTCACTTACTTACTTACTTACTCACTCACCCTCACATACTTACCTACTCACTCACTCACTCACTCTCACTTACGGACTTACTCAATCACTCACTCTCACTTACTTACTTACTCACTCACTCACTCTCACTTACTTACTTACTTACTCACTCACTTCTCACATACTTACTTACTCAATCACTCTCACTTACTTACTTACTCACTCACTCACTCACTCTCACTTACTTACTTACTCAATCACTCTCACTTACTTACTGTACTCTTACTCACTCACTCTCACTTACTTACTTACTCAATTCACTCACCCTCACTTACTTACTTACTCACTCACTCACTCTCACGTACTTACTCACTCACTCACTTCTCACTTACTTACTTACTCACTCACTCACCCTCACTTACTTACTTACTTACTCACCCTCACATACTTACTTACTCACTCACTCACTCTCACTTACTTACTTACTCAATCACTCACTCTCACTCACTTACTTACTTACTCACTCACTCTCACTTACTTACTTACTCAATCACTCACCCTCACTTACTTACTTACTCACTCACTCACCCACACTTACTTACTTACTCAATCACTCACTCTCACTTACTGTACTTACTTACTCACTCACTCTCACTTACTTACTTACTCAATCACTCACTCTCACTTACTTACTTACTTACTCACTCACTCTCACTTACTTACTTACTCACTCACTCACTCTCACTTACTTACATACTCAATCACTCACCCTCACTTACTTACTTACTTACTCACTCACTCACTCCCACTTACTTACTTACTTACTCACTCACTCACTCTCACTTACTTACGTACTCACTCACTCACCCTCACTTACTTACTTACTTACTCACTCACCCTCACATTAATTACTTACTCACTCACTCACTCTCACTTACTTACTTACTCAATCACTCCCTCTCACATACTTACTTACTTACTCACTCACTCTCACTTACTTACTTACTCAATCACTCACCCTCACTTACTTACTTACTCACTCACTCACTCTCACTTACTTACTTACTCAATCACTCACTCTCACTTACTTACTTACTTACTCACTCACTCTCACTTACTTACTTACTCAATCACTCTCACTTACTTACTTACTTACTCACTCACTCTCACTTACTTACTCACTCAATCACTCACCCTCACTTACTTACTTTACTCACTCACTCACCCTCACGTTACTTACTTACTCACTCACTCACTCTCACTTACTTACTTACTCAATCACTCACCCTCACTTACTTACTTACTCAATCACTCACTCTCACTTACTTACTTACTCAATCACTCACCCTCACTTCCGTACTTACTCAATCACTCTCACTTACTTACTTACTCACTCACTCACCCTCACTTACTTACTTACTCAATCACTCACTCTCACTGTACTTACTTACTTACTCACTCACTCTCACTTACTTACTTACTCACTCACTCTCACTTACTTACTTACTCAATCACTCACCCTCACTTACTTACTTACTCACTCACTCACTCTCACTTACTTAATTACTCACTCACTCACTCTCACTTACTTACTTACTCAATCACTCTCACTTACTTACTTACTTACTCACTCACTCTCACATACTTACTTACTCTATCACTCACCCTCACTGACTTACTTACTCACTCACTCACTCTCACCTACTTACTTACTCACTCACCCTCAATACTTACTCACTCACCCACCCTCACTTATTTACTTACTCACTCACTCACCCTCACTTACTTACTTACTCAATCACTCACTCTCACTTACTTACTTACTCACACACTCACCCTCACATACTTACTTACTCACTCACTCACCCTCACTTACTTACTTACTTACTCACACACTCACCCTCACATACTTACTTGACTCACTCACTCACTCTCACTTACTTACTTACTCACTCACTCACCCTCACTTACTTACTTACTCACTCACTCACTCTCACTTACTTACTTACTTACTCACTCACCCTCACATACTTACCTACTCACTCACTCACTCACTCTCACTTACTTACGTACTCAATCACTCACTCTCACTTACTTACTTACTCACTCACTCACTCTCACTTACTTACTTACTTACTCACTCACTCTCACATACTTACTTACTCAATCACTCTCACTTACTTACTTACTCACTCACTCACTCACTCTCACTTACTTACTTACTCAATCACTCTCACTTACTTACTTACTTACTCACTCACTCTCACTTACTTACTTACTGCAATCACTCACCCTCACTTACTTACTTACTCACTCACTCACTCTCACTTACTTACTCACTCACTCACTCTCACTTACTTACTTACTCACTCACTCACCCTCACTTACTTACTTACTTACTCACCCTCACATACTTACTTACTCACTCACGCACTCTCACTTACTTACTTACTCAATCACTCACTCTCACTCACTTACTTACTGTACTCACTCACTCTCACTTACTTACTTACTCAATCACTCACCCTCACTTACGTACTTACTCACTCACTCACCCACACTTACTTACTTACTCAATCACTCACTCTCACTTACTTACTTACTTACTCACTCACTCTCACGTACTTACTTACTCAATCACTCACTCTCACTTACTTACTTACTTACTCACTCACTCTCACTTACTTACTTACTCACTCACTCACTCTCACTTACTTACATACTCAATCACTCACCCTCACTTACTTACTTACTTACTCACTCACTCACTCCCACTTACTTACTTACTTACTCACTCACTCACTCTCACTTACTTACTTACTCACTCACTCACCCTCACTTACTTACTTACTTACTCACTCACCCTCACATAATTACTTACTCACTCACTCACTCTCACTTACTTACTTACTCAATCACTCCCTCTCACATACTTACTTACTTACTCACTCACTCTCACTTACTTACGTACTCAATCACTCACCCTCACTTACTTACTTACTCACTCACTCACTCTCACTTACTTACTTACTCAATCACTCACTCTCACTTACTTACTTACTTACTCACTCACTCTCACTTACTTACTTACTCAATTCACTCTCACTTACTTACTTACTTACTCACTCACTCTCACTTACTTACTCACTCAATCACTCACCCTCACTTACTTACTTACTCACTCACTCACCCTCACTTACTTACTTACTCACTCACTCACTCTCACTGACTTACTTACTCAATCACTCACCCTCACTTACTTACTTACTCAATCACTCACTCTCACTTACTTACTTACTCAATCACTCACCCTCACTTCCTTACTTACTCAATCACTCTCACTTACTTACTTACTCACTCACTCACCCTCACTTACTTACTTACTCAATCACTCACTCTCACTTACTTACTTACTTACTCACGCACTCTCACTTACTTACTTACTCACTCACTCTCACTTACTTACTTACTCAATCACTCACCCTCACTTACTTACTTACTCACTCACTCACTCTCACTTACTTAATTACTCACTCACTCACTCTCACTTACTTACTTACTCAATCACTCTCACTTACTTACTTACTTACTTACTCACTCACTCTCACTTACTTACTTACTCTATCACTCACCCTCACTTACTTACTTACTCACTCACTCACTCTCACCTACTTACTTACTCACTCACCCTCAATACTTACTCACTCACCCACCCTCACTTATTTACTTACTCACTCACTCACCCTCACTTACTTACTTACTCAATCACTCACTCTCACTTACTTACTTACTCACACACTCACCCTCACATACTTACTTACTCACTCACTCACCCTCACTTACTTACTTACTTACTCACACACTCACCCTCACATACTTACTTACTCACTCACTCACTCTCACTTACTTACTTACTCACTCACTCACCCTCACTTACTTACTTACTCACTCACTCACTCTCACTTACTTACTTACTTACTCACTCACCCTCACATACTTACCTACTCACTCACTCACTCACTCTCACTTACTTACTTACTCAATCACCACACACACCCCCCCCCCCCCTTCTTCTTCTTCCCCTCTCTCTCAACACCCACACCCACCCACCCACACACACACACACACACACACACCAACCCACCCACACATACACACACACCCACCCACCCACCCACACACACACACACACACACCCACCCACCCACACATACACACACACACACCCACCACCCACACACACACACACACACACCCACCCACCCACACATACACACACTCACACCCACCCACCCACCCACACATACACACACACACACCCACCCACCCACACATACACACACACACACCCACCCACCCACACACACACACACCCACACCCACCCACCCACATCAGACACACACACACACCCACCCCCCCACTCAGACAAACACACACCCACCCAACATACTCACTACACCTCCCACCTACACACACACTACACTCACACCCACCCCACCCACACAGACACTCACCCTCTCCCTACCACCCTACTCACACTCAACACCCACCCTCCCACCCACACTCACACCCACACCCACCCACCCACACACTACACTCACTCTCACCCACCTCCCACACACACACATCACACCCACCCACCCACACTACTCACACTCACACCACCCACCCTCACACACACACACTCACCCACCCACCCACACACTCACACTCACCCACCCACCACCCTCACACAACTCCCACACCTACCCTCCCACTCAGACTCACAACACTCACCCAACCACCCACTCACAAACACACTCCACCCAACCACACTATCATACTCACCCACACCAACCTACCTATCACTATCTAACAATCAACCTACCCTACCCACTCAGAACTCACAAACAACCTACCACCCTATCTCTAATCAATCTATCTACCTACCTACCAATCTGTATCTATCTATCAACCTACCTACCTATCAGTATCTATCATCTCTCACCTACCTATCTCTATCTATCACCTACCTACCTACCTATCTCTATCACTCTACCTACCTACCAATCTCTATCTATCTACCTACCTACCTCCCTATCTCAATCTAACAATCTACCTACCTATCTCAAATCTATCTATCTACCTACCTACCTTATCTGTATCTATCAATCAACCTACCTACCTATCTCTAACTCAACTCCTACCTACCTACCTACATAACTCTTTCTATCAATCTACCTACCTACCTACTCTTCTAACTATCTACCTACCAACATATCTGTAATCTATCTACCTACCTACCTACCTATCTGTATCTATCTATCTACCTACCTACCTATCTCTATCTATCTATCTACCTACCTACCTACCTAGTTCTATCTATCTATCTACCTACCTACCTACCTATCTGTATCTATCAATCTACATACCTACCTATCTCTATCTATCTATCTACCTACCTACCTATCTCTATCTATCTACCTACCTACCTACCTATCTCTATCTATCAATCTACCTACCTACCTATCTCTATCTATCTACCTACCTACCTACCTATCTCTATCTATCAATCTACCTACCTACCTATATGTATCTATCTATCTACCTACCTACCTATCTGTATCTATCAATCTACCTACCTACCTATCTCTATCTATCTACCTACCTACCTATCTATCTCTATCTATCAATCTACCTACCTACCTATCTCTATCTATCTATCTGACCTACCTACATATCTGTATCTACCTACCTACCTACCTATCTGTATCTATCTATCTACCTACCTACCTATCTCTATCTATCTATCTACCTACCTATCTCTATCTATCTATCTACCTACCTACCTATCTGTATCTATCAATCTACCTACCTACCTATCTCTATCTATCTACCTACCTACCTACCTATCTCTATCAATCTACCTACCTACCTATCTCTATCTATCTATCTATCTACCTACCTACCTATCTCTATCATTCTACCTACCTACATATCTCTATCTATCTACCTACCTACCTACCTATCTCTATCTATCTATCTACCTACCTACCTATCTCTATCTATCAATCTACCTACCTACCTATCTCTATCTATCTATCTATCTACTTACCTACATATCTGTATCTATCTACCTACCTACCTACCTATCTCTATCTATCTATCTACCTACCTACCTATCTGTATCTATCTATCTACCTACCTACCTATCTCTATCTATCTATCTACCTACCTACATATCTGTATCTATATATCTACCTACCTACCTACCTATCTGTATCTATCTATCTACCTACCTACATATCTGTATCTATATATCTACCTACCTACCTATCTCTATCTATCAATCTACCTACCTACCTATCTGTATCTATCTATCTACCTACCCACCTATCTGTATTTATCTATCTACCTACAATCTGTATCTATCTACCTACCTACGTATCTCTATCTATCTATCTACCTACCTACCTATCTGTATCTATCACTCTACCTACCTACATATCTCTATCTATCTACCTACCTACCTACCTATCTCTATCAATCTACCTACCTACCTATCTCTATCTATCTATCTACCAACCTACCTATCTCTATCTATCTATCTACCTACCTACCTATCTGTATCTATCAATCTACCTACCTACCTATCTCTATCTATCTACCTACCTACCTATCTTCTATCTATCTACCTACCTACCTACCTATCTCTATCTATCAATCTACCTACCTACCTATCTGTATCTATCTATCTACCTACCTACCTATCTCTATCAATCTACCTACCTTCCTATCTGTATCTATCAATCTACCTACCTACCTATCTCTATCTATCAATCTACCTACCTACCTATCTGTATCTATCAATCTACCTACCTACCTATCTCTATCTATCTATCTACCTACCTACCTATCTGTATCTATCTATCTACCTACCTACCTATCTGTATCTATCAATCTAGCTACCTACCTATCTCTATCTATCTACCTACCTACCTACCTATCTCTATCAATCTACCTACCTACCTATCTCTATCTATCTACCTACCTACCTACCTATCTCTATCTATCAATCTACCTACCTACCTATCTCTATCTATCTATCTACCTACCTACCTATCTGTATCTATCAATCTACCTACCTACCTATCTCTATCTATCTACCTACCTACCTACATATCTCTTTCTATCAATCTACCTACCTACCTATCTCTATCTATCTATCTACCTACCAACATATCTGTATCTATCTACCTACCTACCTACCTATCTGTATCTATCTATCTACCTACCTACCTATCTCTATCTATCTATCTACCTACCTACCTACCTAGTTCTATCTATCTATCTACCTACCTACCTACCTATCTGTATCTATCAATCTACATACCTACCTATCTCTATCTATCTATCTACCTACCTACCTATCTCTATCTATCTACCTACCTACCTACCTATCTCTATCTATCAATCTACCTACCTACCTATCTCTATCTATCTACCTACCTACCTACCTATCTCTATCTATCAATCTACCTACCTACCTATATGTATCTATCTATCTACCTACCTACCTATCTGTATCTATCAATCTACCTACCTACCTATCTCTATCTATCTACCTACCTACCTATCTATCTCTATCTATCAATCTACCTACCTACCTATCTCTATCTATCTATCTACCTACCTACATATCTGTATCTACCTACCTACCTACCTATCTGTATCTATCTATCTACCTACCTACCTATCTCTATCTATCTATCTACCTACCTATCTCTATCTATCTATCTACCTACCTACCTATCTGTATCTATCAATCTACCTACCTACCTATCTCTATCTATCTACCTACCTACCTACCTATCTCTATCAATCTACCTACCTACCTATCTCTATCTATCTATCTATCTACCTACCTACCTATCTCTATCAATCTACCTACCTACATATCTCTATCTATCTACCTACCTACCTACCTATCTCTATCTATCTATCTACCTACCTACCTATCTCTATCTATCAATCTACCTACCTACCTATCTCTATCTATCTATCTATCTACTTACCTACATATCTGTATCTATCTACCTACCTACCTACCTATCTCTATCTATCTATCTACCTACCTACCTATCTGTATCTATCTATCTACCTACCTACCTATCTCTATCTATCTATCTACCTACCTACATATCTGTATCTATATATCTACCTACCTACCTACCTATCTGTATCTATCTATCTACCTACCTACATATCTGTATCTATATATCTACCTACCTACCTATCTCTATCTATCAATCTACCTACCTATCTATCTGTATCTATCTATCTACCTACCCACCTATCTGTATTTATCTATCTACCTACAATCTGTATCTATCTACCTACCTACGTATCTCTATCTATCTATCTACCTACCTACCTATCTGTATCTATCAATCTACCTACCTACCTATCTCTATCTATCTACCTACCTACCTACCTATCTCTATCAATCTACCTACCTACCTATCTCTATCTATCTATCTACCAACCTACCTATCTCTATCTATCTATCTACCTACCTACCTATCTGTATCTATCAATCTACCTACCTACCTATCTCTATCTATCTACCTACCTACCTATCTCTATCTATCTACCTACCTACCTACCTATCTCTATCTATCAATCTACCTACCTACCTATCTCTATCTATCTACCTACCTACCTACCTATCTCTATCTATCAATCTACCTACCTACCTATATGTATCTATCTATCTACCTACCTACCTATCTGTATCTATCAATCTACCTACCTACCTATCTCTATCTATCTACCTACCTACCTATCTATCTCTATCTATCAATCTACCTACCTACCTATCTCTATCTATCTATCTACCTACCTACATATCTGTATCTACCTACCTACCTACCTATCTGTATCTATCTATCTACCTACCTACCTATCTCTATCTATCTATCTACCTACCTATCTCTATCTATCTATCTACCTACCTACCTATCTGTATCTATCAATCTACCTACCTACCTATCTCTATCTATCTACCTACCTACCTACCTATCTCTATCAATCTACCTACCTACCTATCTCTATCTATCTATCTATCTACCTACCTACCTATCTCTATCAATCTACCTACCTACATATCTCTATCTATCTACCTACCTACCTACCTATCTCTATCTATCTATCTACCTACCTACCTATCTCTATCTATCAATCTACCTACCTACCTATCTCTATCTATCTATCTATCTACTTACCTACATATCTGTATCTATCTACCTACCTACCTACCTATCTGTATCTATCTATCTACCTACCTACCTATCTGTATCTATCTATCTACCTACCTACCTATCTCTATCTATCTATCTACCTACCTACATATCTGTATCTATAGATCTACCTACCTACCTACCTATCTGTATCTATCTATCTACCTACCTACATATCTGTATCTATATATCTACCTACCTACCTATCTCTATCTATCAATCTACCTACCTACCTATCTGTATCTTTCTATCTACCTACCCACCTATCTGTATTTATCTATCTACCTACAATCTGTATCTATCTACCTACCTACCTACGTATCTCTATCTATCTATCTACCTACCTACCTATCTGTATCTATCAATCTACCTACCTACCTATCGTCTATCTATCTACCTACCTACCTACCTATCTCTATCAATCTACCTACCTACCTATCTCTATCTATCTATCTACCACCTACCTATCTCTATCTATCTATCTACCTACCTACCTATCTGTATCTATCAATCTACCTACCTACCTATCTCTATCTATCTACCTACCTACCTATCTCTATCTATCTACCTACCTACCTACCTATCTCTATCTATCAATCTACCTACCTACCTATCTCTATCTATCTACCTACCTACCTACCTATCTCTATCTATCAATCTACCTACCTACCTATATGTATCTATCTACCTACCTACCTACCTATCTGTATCTATCAATCTACCTACCTACCTATCTCTATCTATCTACCTACCTACCTACCTATCTGTATCTATCTACCTACCTACCTACCTATCTGTATCTATCTATCTACCTACCTACCTATCTCTATCTATCTATCTACCTACTTACCTATCTCTATCTATCTATCTACCTACCTACCTATCTCTATCTATCAATCTACCTACCTACCTATCTCTATCTATCTACCTACCTACCTACCTATCTCTATCTATCAATCTACCTACCTACCTATATGTATCTATTTATCTACATACCTACCTATCTGTATCTATCAATCTACCTACTTACCTATCTCTATCTATCTACCTACCTACCTACCTATCTCTATCTATCAATCTACCTACCTACCTATCTCTATCTATCTATCTACCTACCTACATATCTGTATCTATCTACCTACCTACCTACCTACCTATCTGTATCTATCTATCTACCTACCTACATATCTCTATCTATCTATCTATCTACCTACCTACCTATCTCTATCTATCTATCTATCTACCTACCTACCTATCTGTATCTATCAATCTACCTACCTACCTAATTCTATCTATCTATCTACCTACCTACCTATCTCTATCTATCTACCTACCTACCTACCTATCTCTATCTATCAATCTACCTACCTACCTATCTCTATCTATCTATCTACCTACCTACCTATCTCTATCAATCTACCTACCTACCTATCTCTATCTATCTATCTACCTACCTACCTATCTCTATCTATCAATCTACCTACCTACCTATCTGTATCTATCTATCTACCTACCTACCTATCTCTATCAATCTACCTACCTTCCTATCTGTATCTATCAATCTACCTACCTACCTATCTCTATCTATCAATCTACCTACCTACCTATCTGTATCTATCAATCTACCTACCTACCTATCTCTATCTATCTATCTACCTACCTACCTATCTGTATCTATCTATCTACCTACCTACCTATCTGTATCTATCAATCTAGCTACCTACCTATCTCTATCTATCTACCTACCTACCTACCTATCTCTATCATCTACCTACCTACCTATCTCTATCTATCTACCTACCTACCTACCTATATCTATCTATCAATCTACCTACCTACCTATCTCTATCTATCTATCTACCTACCTACCTATCTGTATCTATCAATCTACCTACCTACCTATCTCTATCTACCTACCTACCTACATATCTCTATCTATCAATCTACCTACCTACCTATCTCTATCTATCTATCTATCTACCTACATACATATCTGTATCTATCTACCTACCTACCTACCTATCTGTATCTATCTATCTACCTACCTACCTATCTCTATCTATCTATCTACCTACCTACCTAGTTCTATCTATCTATCTACCTACCTACCTCTGTATCTATCAATCTACCTACCTACCTATCTCTATCTATCTATCTACCTACCTACCTATCTCTATCTATCTACCTACCTACCTACCTATCTCTATCTATCAATCTACCTACCTACCTATCTCTATCTATCTACCTACCTACCTACCTATCTCTATCTATCAATCTACCTACCTACCTATATGTATCTATCTATCTACCTACCTACCTATCTGTATCTATCAATCTACCTACCTACCTATCTCTATCTATCTATCTATCTACCTACCTACCTATCTCTATCTATCTATCTACCTACTACCTATCTCTATCTATCTATCTACCTACCTATCTATCTCTATCTATCAATCTACCTACCTACCTATCTCTATCTATCTACCTACCTACCTACCTATCTCTATCTATCAATCTACCTACCTACCTATATGTATCTATTTATCTACCTACCTACCTATCTGTATCTATCAATCTACCTACCTACCTATCTCTATCTATCTACCTACCTACCTACTTATCTCTATCTATCAATCTACCTACCTACATATCTCTATCTATCTATCTACCTACCTACATATCTGTATCTATCTACCTACCTACCTATCTGTATCTATCTATCTACCTACCTACCTATCTCTATCTATCTATCTACCTACCTATCTATCTCTATCTATCAATCTACCTACCTACCTATCTCTATCTATCTATCTACCTACCTACATATCTGTATCTACCTACCTACCTACCTATCTGTATCTATCTATCTACCTACCTACATATCTGTATCTATCTACCTACCTACCTATCTGTATCTATCTATCTACCTACCTACCTATCTCTATCTATCTACCTACCTACCTACCTATCTCTATCTATCAATCTACCTACCTACCTATCACTATCTATCTATCTACCTACCTTTCTATCTCTATCTATCAATCTACCTACCTACCTATCTCTATCTATCTATCTACCTACCTACATATCTGTATCTACCTACCTACCTACCTATCTGTATCTATCTATCTACCTACCTACCTATCTCTATCTATCTATCTACCTACCTTTCTCTATCTATCTATCTACCTACCTACCTATCTGTATCTATCAATCTACCTACCTACCTATCTCTATCTATCTACCTACCTACCTACCTATCTCTATCAATCTACCTACCTACCTATCTCTATCTATCTATCTATCTATCTATCTACCTACCTACCTATCTCTATCAATCTACTACCTACATATCTCTATCTATCTACCTACCTACCTACCTATCTCTATCTATCTATCTACCTACCTACCTATCTCTATCTATCAATCTACCTACCTACCTATCTCTATCTATCTATCTATCTACTTACCTACATATCTGTATCTATCTACCTACCTACCTACCTATCTCTATCTATCTATCTACCTACCTACCTATCTGTATCTATCTATCTACCTACCTACTCTATCTCTATCTATCTATCTACCTACCTACATATCTGTATCTATATATCTACCTACCTACCTACCTATCTGTATCTATCTATCTACCTACCTACATATCTGTATCTATATATCTACCTACCTACCTATCTCTATCTATCAATCTACCTACCTACCTATCTGTATCTATCTATCTACCTACCCACCTATCTGTATTTATCTATCTACCTACAATCTGTATCTATCTACCTACCTACCTACGTATCTCTATCTATCTATCTACCTACCTACCTATCTGTATCTATCAATCTACCTACCTACCTATCTCTATCTATCTACCTACCTACCTACCTATCTCTATCAATCTACCTACCTACCTATCTCTATCTATCTATCTACCAACCTACCTATCTCTATCTATCTATCTACCTACCTACCTATCTGTATCTATCAATCTACCTACCTACCTATCTCTATCTATCTACCTACCTACCTATCTCTATCTATCTACCTACCTACCTACCTATCTCTATCTATCAATCTACCTACCTACCTATCTCTATCTATCTACCTACCTACCTACCTATCTGTATCTATCTATCTACCTACCTACCTATCTCTATCTATCTATCTACCTACTTACCTATCTCTATCTATCTATCTACCTACCTACCTATCTCTATCTATCAATCTACCTACCTACCTATATGTATCTATCTATCTACCTACCTACCTATCTGTATCTATCAATCTACCTACCTACCTATCTCTATCTATCTACCTACCTACCTACCTATCTCTATCTATCAATCTACCTACCTACCTATCTCTATCTATCTATATACCTACCTACATATCTGTATCTATCTACCTACCTACCTACCTATCTGTATCTATCTATCTACCTACCTACCTATCTCTATCTATCAATCTACCTACCTACCTATCTCTATCTATCTACCTACCTACCTACCTATCTCTATCTATCAATCTACCTACCTACCTATATGTATCTATCTATCTACCTACCTACCTATCTGTATCTATCAATCTACCTACCTACCTATCTCTATCTATCTATCTATCTACCTACCTACCTATCTCTATCTATCTATCTACCTACCTACCTATCTCTATCTATCTATCTACCTACCTATCTATCTCTATCTATCAATCTACCTACCTACCTATCTCTATCTATCTACCTACCTACCTACCTATCTCTATCTATCAATCTACCTACCTACCTATATGTATCTATTTATCTACCTACCTACCTATCTGTATCTATCAATCTACCTACCTACCTATCTCTATCTATCTACCTACCTACCTACTTATCTCTATCTATCAATCTACCTACCTACATATCTCTATCTATCTATCTACCTACCTACATATCTGTATCTATCTACCTACCTACCTACCTTATTCTATCTATCTATCTACCTACCTACCTATCTCTATCTATCTACCTACCTACCTACCTATCTCTATCTATCAATCTACCTACCTACCTATCACTATCTATCTATCTACCTACCTATCTATCTCTATCTATCAATCTACCTACCTACCTATCTCTATCTATCTATCTACCTACCTACATATCTGTATCTACCTACCTACCTACCTATCTGTATCTATCTATCTACCTACCTACCTATCTCTATCTATCTATCTACCTACCTTTCTCTATCTATCTATCTACCTACCTACCTATCTGTATCTATCAATCTACCTACCTACCTATCTCTATCTATCTACCTACCTACCTACCTACCTATCTCTATCAATCTACCTACCTACCTATCTCTATCTATCTATCTATCTACCTACCTACCTATCTCTATCAATCTACCTACCTACATATCTCTATCTATCTACCTACCTACCTACCTATCTCTATCTATCTATCTACCTACCTACCTATCTCTATCTATCAATCTACCTACCTACCTATCTCTATCTATCTATCTATCTACTTACCTACATATCTGTATCTATCTACCTACCTACCTACCTATCTCTATCTATCTATCTACCTACCTACCTATCTGTATCTATCTATCTACCTACCTACCTATCTCTATCTATCTATCTACCTACCTACATATCTGTATCTATATATCTACCTACCTACCTACCTATCTGTATCTATCTATCTACCTACCTACATATCTGTATCTATATATCTACCTACCTACCTATCTCTATCTATCAATCTACCTACCTACCTATCTCTATCTATCTATCTACCTACCCACCTATCTGTATTTATCTATCTACCTACAATCTGTATCTATCTACCTACCTACCTACGTATCTCTATCTATCTATTTACCTACCTACCTATCTGTATCTATCAATCTACCTACCTACCTATCTCTATCTATCTACCTACCTACCTACCTATCTCTATCAATCTACCTACCTACCTATCTCTATCTATCTATCTACCAACCTACCTATCTCTATCTATCTATCTACCTACCTACCTATCTGTATCTATCAATCTACCTACCTACCTATCTCTATCTATCTACCTACCTACCTATCTCTATCTATCTACCTACCTACCTACCTATCTCTATCTATCAATCTACCTACCTACCTATCTCTATCTATCTACCTACCTACCTACCTATCTGTATCTATCTATCTACCTACCTACCTATCTCTATCTATCTATCTACCTACTTACCTATCTCTATCTATCTATCTACCTACCTACCTATCTCTATCTATCAATCTACCTACCTACCTATATGTATCTATCTATCTACCTACCTACCTATCTGTATCTATCAATCTACCTACCTACCTATCTCTATCTATCTACCTACCTACCTACCTATCTCTATCTATCAATCTACCTACCTACCTATCTCTATCTATCTATATACCTACCTACATATCTGTATCTATCTACCTACCTACCTACCTATCTGTATCTATCTATCTACCTACCTACCTATCTCTATCTATCTATCTACCTACTTACCTATCTCTATCTATCTATCTACCTACCTACCTATCTCTATCTATCAATCTACCTACCTACCTATCTCTATCTATCTACCTACCTACCTACCTATCTCTATCTATCAATCTACCTACCTACCTATATGTATCTATTTATCTACCTACCTACCTATCTGTATCTATCAATCTACCTACTTACCTATCTCTATCTATCTACCTACCTACCTACCTATCTCTATCTATCAATCTACCTACCTACCTATCTCTATCTATCTATCTACCTACCTACATATCTGTATCTATCTACCTACCTACCTACCTACCTATCTGTATCTATCTATCTACCTACCTACATATCTCTATCTATCTATCTATCTACCTACCTACCTATCTCTATCTATCTATCTATCTACCTACCTACCTATCTGTATCTATCAATCTACCTACCTACCTAATTCTATCTATCTATCTACCTACCTACCTATCTCTATCTATCTACCTACCTACCTACCTATCTCTATCTATCAATCTACCTACCTACCTATCTCTATCTACCTATCTACCTACCTACCTATCTCTATCAATCTACCTACCTACCTATCTCTATCTATCTATCTACCTACCTACCTATCTCTATCTATCTATCTACCTACCTACCTATCTCTATCTATCAATCTACCTACCTACCTATCTGTATCTATCTATCTACCTACCTACCTATCTCTATCAATCTACCTACCTTCCTATCTGTATCTATCAATCTACCTACCTACTTATCTCTATCTATCAATCTACCTACCTACCTATCTGTATCTATCAATCTACCTACCTACCTATCTCTATCTATCTATCTACCTACCTACCTATCTGTATCTATCTATCCTACCTACCTACCTATTCTGTATCTATCAATCTAGCTACCTACCTATCTCTATCTATCTACCTACCTACCTACCTATCTCTATCAATCTACCTACCTACCTATCTCTATCTATCTACCTACCTACCTACCTATATCTATCTATCAATCTACCTACCTACCTATCTCTATCTATCTATCTACCTACCTACCTATCTGTATCTATCAATCTACCTACCTACCTATCTCTATCTACTACCTACCTACATATCTCTATCTATCAATCTACTACCTACCTATCTCTATCTATCTATCTATCTACCTACATACATATCTGTATCTATCTACCTACCTACCTACCTATCTGTATCTATCTATCTACCTACCTACCTATCTCTATCTATCTATCTACCTACCTACCTAGTTCTATCTATCTATCTACCTACCTACCTATCTGTATCTATCAATCTACCTACCTACCTATCTCTATCTATCTATCTATCTACCTACCTACCTATCTCTATCTATCTACTACCTACCTACCTATCTCTATCTATCAATCTACCTACCTACCTATCTCTATCTATCTACCTACCTACCTACCTATCTCTATCTATCAATCTACCTACCTACCTATCTCTATCTATCTATCTACCTACCTACCTATCTCTATCTATCTATCTACCTACCTACCTATCTCTATCTATCTATCTACCTACCTATCTATCTCTATCTATCAATCTACCTACCTACCTATCTCTATCTATCTACCTACCTACCTACCTATCTCTATCTATCAATCTACCTACCTACCTATATGTATCTATTTATCTACCTACCTACCTATCTGTATCTATCAATCTACCTACCTACCTATCTCTATCTATCTACCTACCTACCTACTTATCTCTATCTATCAATCTACCTACCTACATATCTCTATCTATCTATCTACCTACCTACATATCTGTATCTATCTACCTACCTACCTACCTTATTCTATCTATCTATCTACCTACCTACCTATCTCTATCTATCTACCTACCTACCTACCTATCTCTATCTATCAATCTACCTACCTACCTATCACTATCTATCTATCTACCTACCTACCTATCTCTATCTATCTATCTATCTACCTACCTATCTCTATCTATCAATCTACCTACCTACCTATCTGTATCTATCTATCTACCTACCTACCTATCTCTATCAATCTACCTACCTACCTATCTCTATCTATCAATCTACCTACCTACCTATCTGTATCTATCAATCTACCTACCTACCTATCTCTATCTATCTATCTACCTACCTAGCCTATCTGTATCTATCTATCTACCTACCTACCTATCTGTATCTATCAATCTAGCTACCTACCTATCTCTATCTATCTACCTACCTACCTACCTATCTCTATCAATCTACCTACCTACCTATCTCTATCTATCTACCTACCTACCTACCTATCTCTATCTATCAATCTACCTACCTACCTATCTCTATCTATCTATCTACCTACCTACCTATCTGTATCTATCAATCTACCTACCTACCTATCTCTATCTATCTACCTACCTACCTACATATCTCTATCTATCAATCTACCTCCCTACCTATCTCTATCTATCTATCTACCTACCTACATATCTGTATCTATCTACCTACCTACCTACCTATCTGTATCTATCTATCTACCTACCTACCTATCTCTATCTATCTATCTACCTACCTACCTAGTTCTATCTATCTATCTACCTACCTACCTATCTGTATCTATCAATCTACATACCTACCTATCTCTATCTATCTATCTACCTACCTACCTATCTCTATCTATCTACCTACCTACCTACCTATCTCTATCTATCAATCTACCTACCTACCTATCTCTATCTATCTACCTACCTACCTACCTATCTCTATCTATCAATCTACCTACCTACCTATATGTATCTATCTATCTACCTACCTACCTATCTGTATCTATCAATCTACCTACCTACCTATCTCTATCTATCTACTACCTACCTACCTATCTCTATCTATCAATCTACCTACCTACCTATCTCTATCTATCTATCTACCTACCTACATATCTGTATCTACCTACCTACCTACCTATCTGTATCTATCTATCTACTACGCTACCTATCTCTATCTATCTATCTACCTACCTACCTATCTCTATCTATCTATCTACCTACCTACCTATCTGTATCTATCAATCTACCTACCTACCAATCTCTATCTATCTATCTACCTACCTACCTATCTCTATCTATCTACCTACCTACCTACCTATCTCTATCTATCAATCTACCTACCTACCTATCTCTATCTATCTATCTACCTACCTATCTCTATCAATCTACCTACTTACATATCTCTATCTATCTACCTACCTACCTACCTATCTCTATCTATCTATCTACTACCTACCTATCTCTATCTATCAATCTACCTACCTACCTATCTCTATCTATCTATCTTCTTACCTACATATCTGTATCTATCTACCTACCTACCTACCTATCTCTATCTATCTATCTACCTACCTACCTATCTGTATCTATCTATCTACCTACCTACATATCTGTATCTACCTACCTACCTACCTATCTGTATCTATCTATCTACCTACCTACCTATCTCTATCTATCTATCTACCTACCTACCTATCTCTATCTATCTATCTACCTACCTACCTATCTGTATCTATCAATCTACCTACCTACCTATCTCTATCTATCAATCTACCTACCTACCTATCTCTATCTATCTATCTACCTACCTACCTATCTCTATCAATCTACCTACCTACATATCTCTATCTATCTACCTACCTACCTACCTATCTCTATCTATCTATCTACCTACCTACCTATCTCTATCTATCAATCTACCTACCTACCTATCTCTATCTATTTATCTACTTACCTACATATCTGTATCTACCTACCTACCTACCTACCTATCTCTATCTATCTATCTACCTACCTACCTATCTGTATCTATCTATCTACCTACCTACCTATCTCTATCTATCTATCTACCTACCTACATATCTGTATCTATATATCTACCTACCCACCTATCTGTATTTATCTATCTACCTACAATCTGTATCTATCTACCTACCTACCTACGTATCTCTATCTATCTATCTACCTACCTACCTATCTCTATCTATCAATCTACCTACCTACCTATCTCTATCTATCAATCTACCTACCTACCTATCTGTATCTATCTACCCACCTACCTACCTATCTCTATCTATCTACCTACCTACCTACCTATCTCTATCTATCTACCTACCTACCTACCTATCTCTATCTATCTATCTACCTACCTACCTATCTCTATCTATCTATCTACCTACCTACCTATCTCTATCTACCTATCTACCTACCTACCTATCTTTATCTATCTATCTACCTACCTACCTATCTCTATCTATCTATCTATCTATCTACCTACCTACCTATCTCTATCTATCTATCTACCTACCTACCTATCTGTATCTATCAATCTACCTACCTACCTAATTCTATCTATCTATCTACCTACCTACCTATCTCTATCTATCTACCTACCTACCTACCTATCTCTATCTATCAATCTACCTACCTACCAATCTCTATCTATCTATCTACCTACCTACCTATCTCTATCAATCTACCTACCTACCTATCTCTATCTATCTATCTACCTACCTACCTATCTCTATCTATCTATCTACCTACCTACCTATCTCTATCTATCAATCTACCTACCTACCTATCTGTATCTATCTATCTACCTACCTACCTATCTCTATCAATCTACCTACCTTCCTATCTGTATCTATCAATCTACCTACCTACCTATCTCTATCTATCAATCTACCTACCTACCTATCTGTATCTATCAATCTACCTACCTACCTATCTCTATCTATCTATCTACCTACCTACCTATCTGTATCTATCTATCTACCTACCTACCTATCTGTATCTATCAATCTAGCTACCTACCTATCTCTATCTATCTACCTACCTACCTACCTATCTCTATCAATCTACCTACCTACCTATCTCTATCTATCTACCTACCTACCTACCTATCTCTATCTATCAATCTACCTACCTACCTATCTCTATCTATCTATCTACCTACCTACCTATCTGTATCTATCAATCTACCTACCTACCTATCTCTATCTATCTACCTACCTACCTACATATCTCTTTCTATCAATCTACCTACCTACCTATCTCTATCTATCTATCTACCTACCAACATATCTGTATCTATCTACCTACCTACCTACCTATCTGTATCTATCTATCTACCTACCTACCTATCTCTATCTATCTATCTACCTACCTACCTACCTAGTTCTATCTATCTATCTACCTACCTACCTATCTGTATCTATCTATCAATCTACCTACCTACCTATCAGTATCTATCTATCTACCTACCTACCTATCTCTATCTATCTATCTACCTACCTACCTATCTCTATCTATCAATCTACCTACCTACCTATCTCTATCTATCAATCTACCTACCTACCTATCTGTATCTATCTACCCACCTACCTACCTATCTCTATCTATCTACCTACCTACCTACCTATCTCTATCTATCTACCTACCTACCTACCTATCTCTATCTATCTATCTACCTACCTACCTATCTCTATCTATCTATCTACCTACCTACCTATCTCTATCTACCTATCTACCTACCTACCTATCTTTATCTATCTATCTACCTACCTACCTATCTCTATCTATCTATCTATCTATCTATCTACCTACCTACCTATCTCTATCTATCTATCTACCTACCTACCTATCTGTATCTATCAATCTACCTACCTACCTAATTCTATCTATCTATCTACCTACCTACCTATCTCTATCTATCTACCTACCTACCTACCTATCTCTATCTATCAATCTACCTACCTACCAATCTCTATCTATCTATCTACCTACCTACCTATCTCTATCAATCTACCTACCTACCTATCTCTATCTATCTATCTACCTACCTACCTATCTCTATCTATCTATCTACCTACCTACCTATCTCTATCTATCAATCTACCTACCTACCTATCTGTATCTATCTATCTACCTACCTACCTATCTCTATCAATCTACCTACCTTCCTATCTGTATCTATCAATCTACCTACCTACCTATCTCTATCTATCAATCTACCTACCTACCTATCTGTATCTATCAATCTACCTACCTACCTATCTCTATCTATCTATCTACCTACCTACCTATCTGTATCTATCTATCTACCTACCTACCTATCTGTATCTATCAATCTAGCTACCTACCTATCTCTATCTATCTACCTACCTACCTACCTATCTCTATCAATCTACCTACCTACCTATCTCTATCTATCTACCTACCTACCTACCTATCTCTATCTATCAATCTACCTACCTACCTATCTCTATCTATCTATCTACCTACCTACCTATCTGTATCTATCAATCTACCTACCTACCTATCTCTATCTATCTACCTACCTACCTACATATCTCTTTCTATCAATCTACCTACCTACCTATCTCTATCTATCTATCTACCTACCAACATATCTGTATCTATCTACCTACCTACCTACCTATCTGTATCTATCTATCTACCTACCTACCTATCTCTATCTATCTATCTACCTACCTACCTACCTAGTTCTATCTATCTATCTACCTACCTAACTATCTGTATCTATCAATCTACATACCTACCTATCTCTATCTATCTATCTACCTACCTACCTATCTCTATCTATCTACCTACCTACCTACCTATCTCTATCTATCAATCTACCTACCTACCTATCTCTATCTATCTACCCACCTACCTACCTATCTCTATCTATCAATCTACCTACCTACCTATATGTATCTATCTATCTACCTACCTACCTATCTGTATCTATCAATCTACCTACCTACCTATCTCTATCTATCTACCTACCTACCTATCTATCTCTATCTATCAATCTACCTATCTACCTATCTGTATCTATCTATCTACCTACCTACCTATCTCTATCTATCTATCTACCTACCTATCTCTATCTATCTATCTACCTACCTACCTATCTGTATCTATCAATCTACCTACCTACCTATCTCTATCTATCTACCTACCTACCTACCTATCTCTATCAATCTACCTACCTACCTATCTCTATCTATCTATCTATCTACCTACCTATCTCTATCAATCTACCTACCTACATATCTCTATCTATCTACCTACCTACCTACCTATCTCTATCTATCTATCTACCTACCTACCTATCTCTATCTATCAATCTACCTACCTACCTATCTCTATCTATCTATCTATCTACTTACCTACATATCTGTATCTATCTACCTACCTACCTACCTATCTCTATCTATCTATCTACCTACCTACCTATCTGTATCTATCTATCTACCTAACTACCTATCTCTATCTATCTATCTACCTACCTACATATCTGTATCTATATATGTACCTACATACCTACCTATCTGTATCTATCTATCTACCTACCTACATATCTGTATCTATATATCTACCTACCTACCTATCTCTATCTATCAATCTACCTACCTACCTATCTGTATCTATCTATCTACCTACCCACCTATCTGTATTTATCTATCTACCTACAATCTGTATCTATCTACCTACCTACCTACGTATCTCTATCTATCTATCTACCTACCTACCTATCTGTATCTATCAATCTACCTACCTACCTATCAGTATCTATCTATCTACCTACCTACCTATCTCTATCTATCTATCTACCTACCTACCTATCTCTATCTATCAATCTACCTACCTACCTATCTCTATCTATCAATCTACCTACCTACCTATCTGTATCTATCTACCTACCTACCTACCTATCTCTATCTATCTACCTACCTACCTACCTATCTCTATCTATCTACCTACCTACCTACCTATCTCTATCTATCTATCTACCTACCTACCTATCTCTATCTATCTACCTACCTACCTACCTATCTCTATCTATCTATCTACCTACCTACCTATCTGTATCTATCAATCTACCTACCTACCTAACTCTATCTATCTACCTACCTACCTACCTATCTCTATCTATCTACCTACCTACCTACCTATCTGTATCTATCAATCTACCTACCTACCTATCTCTATCTATCTACCTACCTACCTATCTGTATCTATCAATCTACCTACCTACCTATCTCTATCTATCAATCTACCTACCTACCTATCTGTATCTATCTACCTACCTACCTACCTATCTCTATCTATCTACCTACCTACCTACCTATCTCTATCTATCTACCTACCTACCTACCTATCTCTATCTATCTATCTACCTACCTACCTATCTCTATCTATCTATCTACCTACCTACATATCTGTATCTATCTACCTACCTACCTACCTATCTCTATCTATCTACCTACCTACCTATCTCTATCTACCTACCTACCTACCTACCTATCTCTATCTATCTACCTACCTACCTACCTATCTCTATCTATCAATCTACCTACCTACCTATCTCTATCTATCTATCTATCTATCTACCTACCTACCTATCTCTATCAATCTACCTACCTACATATCTGTATCTATCTACCTACCTACCTACCTGTCTCCATCTATCTATCTACCTACCTCTCTCTATCTATCTATCTATCTACCTACCTACATATCTGTATCTATATATCTACCTACCTACCTATCTGTATCTATATATCTACCTACCTACATATCTGTATCTATATATCTACCTACCTACCTATCTCTATCTATCAATCTACCTACCTACCTATCTCTATCTATCTATCTACCTACCTACATATCTGTATCTACCTACCTACCTACCTATCTGTATCTATCTATCTACCTACCTACCTATCTCTATCTATCTACCTACCTACCTATCTCTATCTATCTATCTACCTACCTACCTATCTGTATCTATCTATCTACCTACCTACCTATCTCTATCTATCTATCTACCTACCTACATATCTGTATCTATATATATACCTACCCACCTATCTGTATTTATCTATCTACCTACAATCTGTATCTATCTACCTACCTACATACGTATCTCTATCTATCTATCTACCTACCTACCTGTCTGTATCTATCAATCTACCTACCTACCTATCTCTATCTATCTATCTACCTACCTACCTACCTATCTCTATCTATCTACCTACCTACCTACCTATCTCTATCTATCAATCTACCTACCTACCTATCTCTATCTATCTACCTACCTACCTACCTACCTATCTCTATCTATCAATCTACCTACCTATATGTATCTATCTATCTACCTACCTACCTATCTGTATCTATCAATCTACCTACCTACCTATCTCTATCTATCTATCTACCTACCTACCTATCTCTATCTATCTACCTACCTACCTATCTCTATCTATCAATCTACCTACCTACCTATCTCTATCTATCTATCTACCTACCTACCTATCTCTATCAATCTACCTACCTACATATCTGTATCTATCTACGTACCTACCTACCTATCTCTATCTATCTATCTACCTACCTACCTATCTGTATATATCTATCTACCTACCTACCTACCTCTCTCTATCTATCTATCTACCTACCTACATATCTGTATCTATATATCTACCTACCTACCTATCTGTATCTATCTATCTACCTACCTACCTATCTCTATCTATCTACCTACCTACCTACCTATCTCTATCTATCTACCTACCTACATACCTATCTGTATCTATCAATCTACCTACCTACCTATCTCTATCTATCTATCTACCTACCTACCTATCTGTATCTATCAATCTACCTACCTACCTATCTCTATCTATCTACCTACCTACCTATCTCTATCTATCAATCTACCTACCTACCTATCTGTATCTATCTATCTATCTACCTACCTACCTATCTGTATCTATCAATCTACCTACCTACCTATCTCTATCTATCAATCTACCTACCTACCTATCTGTATCTATCTATCTACCTACCTACCTATCTCTATCTATCAATCTACCTACCTACCTATCTCTATCTATCTATCTACCTACCTACATATCTGTATCTATCTACCTACCTACCTACCTATCTGTATCTATCTATCTACCTACCTACCTATCTCTATCTATCTATCTATCTACCTACCTACCTATCTCTATCTATCTATCTACCTACCTACCTATCTGTATCTATCAATCTACCTACCTACCTATCTCTATCTATCTATCTACCTTCCTACCTATCTCTATCTATCTACCTACCTACCTATCTCTATCTATCAATCTACCTACCTACCTATCTCTATCTATCTATCTACCTACCTACATATCTGTATCTACCTACCTACCTACCTATCTGTATCTATCTATCTACCTACCTACCTATCTCTATCTATCTACCTACCTACCTATCTCTATCTATCTATCTACCTACCTACCTATCTGTATCTATCTATCTACCTACCTACCTATCTCTATCTATCTATCTACCTACCTACATATCTGTATCTATATATATACCTACCCACCTATCTGTATTTATCTATCTACCTACAATCTGTATCTATCTACCTACCTACATACGTATCTCTATCTATCTATCTACCTACCTACCTGTCTGTATCTATCAATCTACCTACCTACCTATCTCTATCTATCTATCTACCTACCTACCTACCTATCTCTATCTATCTACCTACCTACCTACCTATCTCTATCTATCAATCTACCTACCTACCTATCTCTATCTATCTACCTACCTACCTACCTACCTATCTCTATCTATCAATCTACCTACCTATATGTATCTATCTATCTACCTACCTACCTATCTGTATCTATCAATCTACCTACCTACCTATCTCTATCTATCTATCTACCTACCTACCTATCTCTATCTATCTACCTACCTACCTATCTCTATCTATCAATCTACCTACCTACCTATCTCTATCTATCTATCTACCTACCTACCTATCTCTATCAATCTACCTACCTACATATCTGTATCTATCTACATACCTACCTACCTATCTCTATCTATCTATCTACCTACCTACCTATCTGTATATATCTATCTACCTACCTACCTACCTCTCTCTATCTATCTATCTACCTACCTACATATCTGTATCTATATATCTACCTACCTACCTATCTGTATCTATCTATCTACCTACCTACCTATCTCTATCTATCTACCTACCTACCTACCTATCTCTATCTATCTACCTACCTACATACCTATCTGTATCTATCAATCTACCTACCTACCTATCTCTATCTATCTATCTACCTACCTACCTATCTGTATCTATCAATCTACCTACCTACCTATCTCTATCTATCTACCTACCTACCTATCTCTATCTATCAATCTACCTACCTACCTATCTGTATCTATCTATCTATCTACCTACCTACCTATCTGTATCTATCAATCTACCTACCTACCTATCTCTATCTATCAATCTACCTACCTACCTATCTGTATCTATCTATCTACCTACCTACCTATCTCTATCTATCAATCTACCTACCTACCTATCTCTATCTATCAATCTACCTACCTACCTATCTGTATCAATCTACCTACCTACCTACCTACCTATCTCTATCTATCTACCTACCTACCTACCTATCTCTATCTATCAATCTACCTACCTACCTATCTCTATCTATCTATCTACCTACCTACATATCTGTATCTATCTACCTACCTACCTACCTATCTGTATCTATCTATCTACCTACCTACCTATCTCTATCTATCTATCTATCTACCTACCTACCTATCTCTATCTATCTATCTACCTACCTACCTATCTGTATCTATCAATCTACCTACCTACCTATCTCTATCTATCTATCTACCTTCCTACCTATCTCTATCTATCTACCTATCTACCTATCTCTATCTATCAATCTACCTACCTACCTACCTATCTCTATCAATCTACCTACCTACCTATCTGTATCTATCTATCTACCTACCTACCTATCTGTATCTATCAATCTACCTACCGACCTATCTCTATCTATCTACCTACCTACCTACCTATCTCTATCTATCAATCTACCTACCTACCTATCTCTATCTATCTATCTACCTACCTACATATCTGTATCTATCTACCTACCTACCTACCTATCTGTATCTATCTATCTACCTACCTACCTATCTCTATCTATCTATCTACCTACCTACCTATCTCTATCTATCAATCTACCTACCTACCTATCTCTATCTATCTACCTACCTACCTGTCTGTATCTATCAATCTACCTACCTACCTATCTCTATCTATCTATCTACCTACCTACCTATCTCTATCTATCTATCTACCTACCTACCTATCTCTATCTATCAATCTACCTACCTACCTATCTGTATCTATCTATCTACCTAACTACCTATCTCTATCTATCAATCTACCTACCTACCTATCTGTATCTATCTATCTACCTACCTACCTATCTGTATCTATCAATCTACCTACCGACCTATCTCTATCTATCTACCTACCTACCTACCTATCTCTATCTATCAATCTACCTACCTACCTATCTCTATCTATCTATCTACCTACCTACATATCTGTATCTATCTACCTACCTACCTACCTATCTGTATCTATCTATCTACCTACCTACCTATCTCTATCTATCTATCTACCTACCTACCTATCTCTATCTATCAATCTACCTACCTACCTATCTCTATCTATCTACCTACCTACCTGTCTGTATCTATCAATCTACCTACCTACCTATCTCTATCTATCTATCTACCTACCTACCTATCTCTATCTATCTACTTACCTACCTACCTATCTCTATCTATCAATCTACCTACCTACCTATCTCTATCTATCTACCTACCTACCTACCTATCTCTATCTATCAATCTACCTACCTACCTATATGTATCTATCTATCTACCTACCTACCTATCTGTATCTATCAATCTACCTACCTACCTATCTCTATCTATCTATCTACCTACCTACCTACCTATCTCTATCTATCTATCTACCTACCTACCCATCTGTATCTATCAATCTACCTACCTACCTAACTCTATCTATCTACCTACCTACCTACCTATCTCTATCTATCTACCTACCTACCTACCTATCTGTATCTATCAATCTACCTACCTACCTATCTCTATCTATCTACCTACCTACCTATCTGTATCTATCAATCTACCTACCTACCTATCTCTATCTATCAATCTACCTACCTACCTATCTGTATCTATCTACCTACCTACCTACCTATCTCTATCTATCTACCTACCTACCTACCTATCTCTATCTATCTACCTACCTACCTACCTATCTCTATCTATCTATCTACCTACCTACCTATCTCTATCTATCTATCTACCTACCTACATATCTGTATCTATCTACCTACCTACCTACCTATCTCTATCTATCTACCTACCTACCTATCTCTATCTACCTACCTACCTACCTACCTATCTCTATCTATCTACCTACCTACCTACCTATTTCTATCTATCAATCTACCTACCTACCTATCTCTATCTATCTATCTATCTATCTATCTATCTATCTATCTATCTATCTACCTACCTACCTATCTCTATCAATCTACCTACCTACATATCTGTATCTATCTACCTACCTACCTACCTGTCTCCATCTATCTATCTACCTACCTCTCTCTCTCTATCTATCTATCTACCTACCTACATATCTGTATCTATATATCTACCTACCTACCTATCTGTATCTATATATCTACCTACCTACATATCTGTATCTATATATCTACCTACCTACCTATCTCTATCTATCAATCTACCTACCTACCTATCTCTATCTATCTATCTACCTACCTACATATCTGTATCTACCTACCTACCTACCTATCTGTATCTATCTATCTACCTACCTACCTATCTCTATCTATCTACCTACCTACCTATCTCTATCTATCTATCTACCTACCTACCTATCTGTATCTATCTATCTACCTACCTACCTATCTCTATCTATCTATCTACCTACCTACATATCTGTATCTATATATATACCTACCCACCTATCTGTATTTATCTATCTACCTACAATCTGTATCTATCTACCTACCTACATACGTATCTCTATCTATCTATCTACCTACCTACCTGTCTGTATCTATCAATCTACCTACCTACCTATCTCTATCTATCTACCTACCTACCTACCTACCTATCTCTATCTATCTACCTACCTACCTACCTATCTCTATCTATCAATCTACCTACCTACCTATCTCTATCTATCTACCTACCTACCTACCTACCTATCTCTATCTATCAATCTACCTACCTATATGTATCTATCTATCTACCTACCTACCTATCTGTATCTATCAATCTACCTACCTACCTATCTCTATCTATCTATCTACCTACCTACCTATCTCTATCTATCTACCTACCTACCTATCTCTATCTATCAATCTACCTACCTACCTATCTCTATCTATCTATCTACCTACCTACCTATCTCTATCAATCTACCTACCTACATATCTGTATCTATCTACGTACCTACCTACCTATCTCTATCTATCTATCTACCTACCTACCTATCTGTATATATCTATCTACCTACCTACCTACCTCTCTCTATCTATCTATCTACCTACCTACATATCTGTATCTATATATCTACCTACCTACCTATCTGTATCTATCTATCTACCTACCTACCTATCTCTATCTATCTACCTACCTACCTACCTATCTCTATCTATCTACCTACCTACATACCTATCTGTATCTATCAATCTACCTACCTACCTATCTCTATCTATCTATCTACCTACCTACCTATCTGTATCTATCAATCTACCTACCTACCTATCTCTATCTATCTACCTACCTACCTATCTCTATCTATCAATCTACCTACCTACCTATCTGTATCTATCTATCTATCTACCTACCTACCTATCTGTATCTATCAATCTACCTACCTACCTATCTCTATCTATCAATCTACCTACCTACCTATCTGTATCTATCTATCTACCTACCTACCTATCTCTATCTATCAATCTACCTACCTACCTATCTCTATCTATCAATCTACCTACCTACCTATCTGTATCAATCTACCTACCTACCTACCTATCTCTATCTATCTACCTACCTACCTACCTATCTCTATCTATCAATCTACCTACCTACCTATCTCTATCTATCTATCTACCTACCTACATATCTGTATCTATCTACCTACCTACCTACCTATCTGTATCTATCTATCTACCTACCTACCTATCTCTATCTATCTATCTACCTACCTACCTATCTCTATCTATCAATCTACCTACCTACCTATCTCTATCTATCTACCTACCTACCTGTCTGTATCTATCAATCTACCTACCTACCTATCTCTATCTATCTATCTACCTACCTACCTATCTCTATCTATCTATCTACCTACCTACCTATCTCTATCTATCAATCTACCTACCTACCTATCTGTATCTATCTATCTACCTAACTACCTATCTCTATCTATCAATCTACCTACCTACCTATCTGTATCTATCTATCTACCTACCTACCTATCTGTATCTATCAATCTACCTACCGACCTATCTCTATCTATCTACCTACCTACCTACCTATCTCTATCTATCAATCTACCTACCTACCTATCTCTATCTATCTATCTACCTACCTACATATCTGTATCTATCTACCTACCTACCTACCTATCTGTATCTATCTATCTACCTACCTACCTATCTCTATCTATCTATCTACCTACCTACCTATCTCTATCTATCAATCTACCTACCTACCTATCTCTATCTATCTACCTACCTACCTGTCTGTATCTATCAATCTACCTACCTACCTATCTCTACCTATCTATCTACCTACCTACCTATCTCTATCTATCTACTTACCTACCTACCTATCTCTATCTATCAATCTACCTACCTACCTATCTCTATCTATCTACCTACCTACCTACCTATCTCTATCTATCAATCTACCTACCTACCTATATGTATCTATCTATCTACCTACCTACCTATCTGTATCTATCAATCTACCTACCTACCTATCTCTATCTATCTATCTACCTACCTACCTATCTCTATCTACCTACCTACCTATCTATCTCTATCTATCAATCTACCTACCTACCTATCTCTATCTATCTATCTACCTACCTACCTATCTCTATCAATCTACCTACCTACATATCTGTATCTATCTACCTACCTACCTACCTATCTCTATCTATCTATCTACCTACCTACCTATCTGTATATATCTATCTACCTACCTACCTACCTCTCTCTATTTATCTATCTACCTACCTACATATCTGTATCTATATATCTACCTACCTACCTATCTGTATCTATCTATCTACCTACCTACCTATCTCTATCTATCTACCTACCTACCTACCTATCTCTATCTATCTACCTACCTACATACCTATCTGTATCTATCTACCTACCTACCTACCTATCTGTATCTATCAATCTACCTACCTACCTATCTCTATCTATCTACCTACCTACCTACCTATCTCTATCTATCAATCTACCTACCTACCTATCTGTATCTATCTATCTACCTACCTACCTATCTGTATCTATCAATCTACCTACCTACCTATCTCTATCTATCAATCTACCTACCTACCTATCTGTATCTATCTATCTACCTACCTACCTATCTCTATCTATCAATCTACCTACCTACCTATCTCTATCTATCCATCTATCTACCTACCTATCTGTATCAATCTACCTACCTACCTACCTATCTCTATCTATCTACCTACCTACCTACCTATCTCTATCTATCAATCTACCTACCTACCTATCTCTATCTATCTATCTACCTACCTACATATCTGTATCTATCTACCTACCTACCTACCTATCTGTATCTATCTATCTACCTACCTACCTATCTCTATCTATCTATCTATCTACCTACCTACCTATCTCTATCTATCTATCTACCTACCTACCTATCTGTATCTATCAATCTACCTACCTACCTATCTCTATCTATCTATCTACCTTCCTACCTATCTCTATCTATCTACCTACCTACCTACCTATCTCTATCTATCAATCTACCTACCTACCTATCTCTATCTATCTACCTACCTACCTACCTATCTCTATCTATCAATCTACCTACCTACCTACCTATATGTATCTATCTATCTACCTACCTACCTATCTGTATCTATCAATCTACCTACCTACCTATCTCTATCTATCTACCTACCTACCTACCTATCTCTATCTATCAATCTACCTACCTACCTATCTCTATCTATCTATCTACCTACCTACCTATCTCTATCTATCTATCTACCTACCTACCTATCTCTATCTATCAATCTACCTACCTACCTATCTGTATCTATCTATCTACCTAACTACCTATCTCTATCTATCAATCTACCTACCTACCTATCTCTATCTATCTATCTACCTACCTACATATCTGTATCTATCTACATACCTACCTACCTATCTGTATCTATCTATCTACCTACCTACCTATCTGTATCTATCTATCTACCTACTTACCTATCTCTATCTATCAATCTACCTACCTACCTATCTCTATCTATCTACCTACCTACCTACCTATCTCTATCTATCAATCTACCTACCGACCTATCTCTATCTACCTACCTACCTACCTATCTCTATCTATCAATCTACCTACCTACCTATCTCTATCTATCTATCTATCTACCTACCTACCTATCTCTATCTATCAATCTACCTACCTACCTATCTGTATCTATCTATCTACCTACCTACCTATCTCTATCTATCAATCTACCTACCTTCCTATCTGTATCTATCAATCTACCTACCTACCTATCTCTATCTATCAATCTACCTACCTACCTATCTGTATCTATCAATCTACCAACCTACCTATCTCTATCTATCTATCTACCTACCTATCTGTATCTATCTATCTACCTACCTACCTATCTGTATCTATCAATCTACCTACCTACCTATCTCTATCAATCTACCTACCTACCTATCTCTATCTATCTACCTACCTACCTACCTATCTCTATCTATCAATCTACCTACCTACCTATCTGTATCTATCTATCTACCTACCTACCTATCTGTATCTATCAATCTACCTACCTACCTATCTCTATCTATCTACCTACCTACCTACCTATCTCTATCTATCAATCTACCTACCTACCTATCTCTATCTATCTATCTACCTACCTACATATCTGTATCTATCTACCTACCTACCTACCTATCTGTATCTATCTATCTACCTACCTACCTATCTCTATCTATCTATCTACCTACCTACCTATCTCTATCTATCGACCTACCTACCTACCTATCTCTATCTATCAATCTACCTACCTACCTATCTCTATCTATCTACCTACCTACCTACCTATCTCTATCTATCAATCTACCTACCTACCTATATGTATCTATCTTTCTACCTACCTACCTATCTGTATCTATCAATCTACCTACCTACCTATCTCTATCTATCTACCTACCTACCTACCTATCTCTATCTATCAATCTAACTACCTACCTATCTCTATCTATCTATCTACCTACCTACCTATCTCTATCTATCAATCTACCTACTTACCTATCTCTATCTATCTATCTACCTAACTACCTATCTCTATCTATCAATCTACCTACCTACCTATCTGTATCTATCTATCTACCTACCTACTTATCTGTATCTATCAATCTACCTACCGACCTATCTCTATCTACCTACCTACCTATCTCTATCTATCAATCTACCTACCTACCTATCTCTATCTATCTTTCTACCTACCTACATATCTGTATCTATCTACCTACCTACCTACCTACCTACCTACCTATCTCTATCTATCTATCTATCTACCTACCTACCTATCTCTATCTATCAATCTACCTACCTACCTATCTCTATCTATCTATCTACCTACCTACCTATATGTATCTATCTATCTACCTACCTACCTATCTCTATCTATCTACCTACCTACCTACCTATCTCTATCTATCTACCTACCTACATACCTATCTGTATCTATCTACCTACCTACCTACCTATCTGTATCTATCAATCTACCTACCTACCTATCTCTATCTATCTACCTACCTACCTACCTATCTCTATCTATCAATCTACCTACCTACCTATCTGTATCTATCTATCTACCTACCTACCTATCTGTATCTATCAATCTACCTACCTACCTATCTCTATCTATCAATCTACCTACCTACCTATCTGTATCTATCTATCTATCTACCTACCTACCTATCTGTATCTATCTATCTACCTACCTACCTATCTCTATCTATCTACCTACCTACCTACCTATCTCTATCTATCTACCTACCTACATACCTATCTGTATCTATCAATCTACCTACCTACCTATCTCTATCTATCTATCTACCTACCTACCTATCTGTATCTATCAATCTACCTACCTACCTATCTCTATCTATCTACCTACCTACCTATCTCTATCTATCAATCTACCTACCTACCTATCTGTATCTATCTATCTATCTACCTACCTACCTATCTGTATCTATCAATCTACCTACCTACCTATCTCTATCTATCAATCTACCTACCTACCTATCTGTATCTATCTATCTACCTACCTACCTATCTCTATCTATCAATCTACCTACCTACCTATCTCTATCTATCTATCTACCTACCTACATATCTGTATCTATCTACCTACCTACCTACCTATCTGTATCTATCTATCTACCTACCTACCTATCTCTATCTATCTATCTATCTACCTACCTACCTATCTCTATCTATCTATCTACCTACCTACCTATCTGTATCTATCAATCTACCTACCTACCTATCTCTATCTATCTATCTACCTTCCTACCTATCTCTATCTATCTACCTACCTACCTATCTCTATCTATCAATCTACCTACCTACCTATCTCTATCTATCTATCTACCTACCTACATATCTGTATCTACCTACCTACCTACCTATCTGTATCTATCTATCTACCTACCTACCTATCTCTATCTATCTACCTACCTACCTATCTCTATCTATCTATCTACCTACCTACCTATCTGTATCTATCTATCTACCTACCTACCTATCTCTATCTATCTATCTACCTACCTACATATCTGTATCTATATATATACCTACCCACCTATCTGTATTTATCTATCTACCTACAATCTGTATCTATCTACCTACCTACATACGTATCTCTATCTATCTATCTACCTACCTACCTGTCTGTATCTATCAATCTACCTACCTACCTATCTCTATCTATCTATCTACCTACCTACCTACCTATCTCTATCTATCTACCTACCTACCTACCTATCTCTATCTATCAATCTACCTACCTACCTATCTCTATCTATCTACCTACCTACCTACCTATCTCTATCTATCAATCTACCTACCTATATGTATCTATCTATCTACCTACCTACCTATCTGTATCTATCAATCTACCTACCTACCTATCTCTATCTATCTATCTACCTACCTACCTATCTCTATCTATCTACCTACCTACCTATCTCTATCTATCAATCTACCTACCTACCTATCTCTATCTATCTATCTACCTACCTACCTATCTCTATCAATCTACCTACCTACATATCTGTATCTATCTACGTACCTACCTACCTATCTCTATCTATCTATCTACCTACCTACCTATCTGTATATATCTATCTACCTACCTACCTACCTCTCTCTATCTATCTATCTACCTACCTACATATCTGTATCTATATATCTACCTACCTACCTATCTGTATCTATCTATCTACCTACCTACCTATCTCTATCTATCTACCTACCTACCTACCTATCTCTATCTATCTACCTACCTACATACCTATCTGTATCTATCAATCTACCTACCTACCTATCTCTATCTATCTATCTACCTACCTACCTATCTGTATCTATCAATCTACCTACCTACCTATCTCTATCTATCTACCTACCTACCTATCTCTATCTATCAATCTACCTACCTACCTATCTGTATCTATCTATCTATCTACCTACCTACCTATCTGTATCTATCAATCTACCTACCTACCTATCTCTATCTATCAATCTACCTACCTACCTATCTGTATCTATCTATCTACCTGCCTACCTATCTCTATCTATCAATCTACCTACCTACCTATCTCTATCTATCAATCTACCTACCTACCTATCTGTATCAATCTACCTACCTACCTACCTACCTATCTCTATCTATCTACCTACCTACCTACCTATCTCTATCTATCAATCTACCTACCTACCTATCTCTATCTATCTATCTACCTACCTACATATCTGTATCTATCTACCTACCTACCTACCTATCTGTATCTATCTATCTACCTACCTACCTATCTCTATCTATCTATCTATCTACCTACCTACCTATCTCTATCTATCTATCTACCTACCTACCTATCTGTATCTATCAATCTACCTACCTACCTATCTCTATCTATCTATCTACCTTCCTACCTATCTCTATCTATCTACCTACCTACCTATCTCTATCTATCAATCTACCTACCTACCTACCTATCTCTATCAATCTACCTACCTACCTATCTGTATCTATCTATCTACCTACCTACCTATCTGTATCTATCAATCTACCTACCGACCTATCTCTATCTATCTACCTACCTACCTACCTATCTCTATCTATCAATCTACCTACCTACCTATCTCTATCTATCTATCTACCTACCTACATATCTGTATCTATCTACCTACCTACCTACCTATCTGTATCTATCTATCTACCTACCTACCTATCTCTATCTATCTATCTACCTACCTACCTATCTCTATCTATCAATCTACCTACCTACCTATCTCTATCTATCTACCTACCTACCTGTCTGTATCTATCAATCTACCTACCTACCTATCTCTATCTATCTATCTACCTACCTACCTATCTCTATCTATCTATCTACCTACCTACCTATCTCTATCTATCAATCTACCTACCTACCTATCTGTATCTATCTATCTACCTAACTACCTATCTCTATCTATCAATCTACCTACCTACCTATCTGTATCTATCTATCTACCTACCTACCTATCTGTATCTATCAATCTACCTACCGACCTATCTCTATCTATCTACCTACCTACCTACCTATCTCTATCTATCAATCTACCTACCTACCTATCTCTATCTATCTATCTACCTACCTACATATCTGTATCTATCTACCTACCTACCTACCTATCTGTATCTATCTATCTACCTACCTACCTATCTCTATCTATCTATCTACCTACCTACCTATCTCTATCTATCAATCTACCTACCTACCTATGTCTATCTATCTACCTACCTACCTGTCTGTATCTATCAATCTACCTACCTACCTATCTCTATCTATCTATCTACCTACCTACCTATCTCTATCTATCTACTTACCTACCTACCTATCTCTATCTATCAATCTACCTACCTACCTATCTCTATCTATCTACCTACCTACCTACCTATCTCTATCTATCAATCTACCTACCTACCTATATGTATCTATCTATCTACCTACCTACCTATCTGTATCTATCAATCTACCTACCTACCTATCTCTATCTATCTATCTACCTACCTACCTACCTATCTCTATCTATCTATCTACCTACCTACCCATCTGTATCTATCAATCTACCTACCTACCTAACTCTATCTATCTACCTACCTACCTACCTATCTCTATCTATCTACCTACCTACCTACCTATCTGTATCTATCAATCTACCTACCTACCTATCTCTATCTATCTACCTACCTACCTATCTGTATCTATCAATCTACCTACCTACCTATCTCTATCTATCAATCTACCTACCTACCTATCTGTATCTATCTACCTACCTACCTACCTATCTCTATCTATCTACCTACCTACCTACCTATCTCTATCTATCTACCTACCTACCTACCTATCTCTATCTATCTATCTACCTACCTACCTATCTCTATCTATCTATCTACCTACCTACATATCTGTATCTATCTACCTACCTACCTACCTATCTCTATCTATCTACCTACCTACCTATCTCTATCTACCTACCTACCTACCTACCTATCTCTATCTATCTACCTACCTACCTACCTATCTCTATCTATCAATCTACCTACCTACCTATCTCTATCTATCTATCTATCTATCTATCTATCTATCTATCTACCTACCTACCTATCTCTATCAATCTACCTACCTACATATCTGTATCTATCTACCTACCTACCTACCTGTCTCCATCTATCTATCTACCTACCTCTCTCTATCTATCTATCTATCTACCTACCTACATATCTGTATCTATATATCTACCTACCTACCTATCTGTATCTATATATCTACCTACCTACATATCTGTATCTATATATCTACCTACCTACCTATCTCTATCTATCAATCTACCTACCTACCTATCTCTATCTATCTATCTACCTACCTACATATCTGTATCTACCTACCTACCTACCTATCTGTATCTATCTATCTACCTACCTACCTATCTCTATCTATCTACCTACCTACCTATCTCTATCTATCTATCTACCTACCTACCTATCTGTATCTATCTATCTACCTACCTACCTATCTCTATCTATCTATCTACCTACCTACATATCTGTATCTATATATATACCTACCCACCTATCTGTATTTATCTATCTACCTACAATCTGTATCTATCTACCTACCTACATACGTATCTCTATCTATCTATCTACCTACCTACCTGTCTGTATCTATCAATCTACCTACCTACCTATCTCTATCTATCTATCTACCTACCTACCTACCTATCTCTATCTATCTACCTACCTACCTACCTATCTCTATCTATCAATCTACCTACCTACCTATCTCTATCTATCTACCTACCTACCTACCTACCTATCTCTATCTATCAATCTACCTACCTATATGTATCTATCTATCTACCTACCTACCTATCTGTATCTATCAATCTACCTACCTACCTATCTCTATCTATCTATCTACCTACCTACCTATCTCTATCTATCTACCTACCTACCTATCTCTATCTATCAATCTACCTACCTACCTATCTCTATCTATCTATCTACCTACCTACCTATCTCTATCAATCTACCTACCTACATATCTGTATCTATCTACGTACCTACCTACCTATCTCTATCTATCTATCTACCTACCTACCTATCTGTATATATCTATCTACCTACCTACCTACCTCTCTCTATCTATCTATCTACCTACCTACATATCTGTATCTATATATCTACCTACCTACCTATCTGTATCTATCTATCTACCTACCTACCTATCTCTATCTATCTACCTACCTACCTACCTATCTCTATCTATCTACCTACCTACATACCTATCTGTATCTATCAATCTACCTACCTACCTATCTCTATCTATCTATCTATCTACCTACCTACCTATCTGTATCTATCAATCTACCTACCTACCTATCTCTATCTATCTACCTACCTACCTATCTCTATCTATCAATCTACCTACCTACCTATCTGTATCTATCTATCTATCTACCTACCTACCTATCTGTATCTATCAATCTACCTACCTACCTATCTCTATCTATCAATCTACCTACCTACCTATCTGTATCTATCTATCTACCTACCTACCTATCTCTATCTATCAATCTACCTACCTACCTATCTCTATCTATCAATCTACCTACCTACCTATCTGTATCAATCTACCTACCTACCTACCTATCTCTATCTATCTACCTACCTACCTACCTATCTCTATCTATCAATCTACCTACCTACCTATCTCTATCTATCTATCTACCTACCTACATATCTGTATCTATCTACCTACCTACCTACCTATCTGTATCTATCTATCTACCTACCTACCTATCTCTATCTATCTATCTACCTACCTACCTATCTCTATCTATCAATCTACCTACCTACCTATCTCTATCTATCTACCTACCTACCTGTCTGTATCTATCAATCTACCTACCTACCTATCTCTATCTATCTATCTACCTACCTACCTATCTCTATCTATCTATCTACCTACCTACCTATCTCTATCTATCAATCTACCTACCTACCTATCTGTATCTATCTATCTACCTAACTACCTATCTCTATCTATCAATCTACCTACCTACCTATCTGTATCTATCTATCTACCTACCTACCTATCTGTATCTATCAATCTACCTACCGACCTATCTCTATCTATCTACCTACCTACCTACCTATCTCTATCTATCAATCTACCTACCTACCTATCTCTATCTATCTATCTACCTACCTACATATCTGTATCTATCTACCTACCTACCTACCTATCTGTATCTATCTATCTACCTACCTACCTATCTCTATCTATCTATCTACCTACCTACCTATCTCTATCTATCAATCTACCTACCTACCTATCTCTATCTATCTACCTACCTACCTGTCTGTATCTATCAATCTACCTACCTACCTATCTCTACCTATCTATCTACCTACCTACCTATCTCTATCTATCTACTTACCTACCTACCTATCTCTATCTATCAATCTACCTACCTACCTATCTCTATCTATCTACCTACCTACCTACCTATCTCTATCTATCAATCTACCTACCTACCTATATGTATCTATCTATCTACCTACCTACCTATCTGTATCTATCAATCTACCTACCTACCTATCTCTATCTATCTATCTACCTACCTACCTATCTCTATCTACCTACCTACCTATCTATCTCTATCTATCAATCTACCTACCTACCTATCTCTATCTATCTATCTACCTACCTACCTATCTCTATCAATCTACCTACCTACATATCTGTATCTATCTACCTACCTACCTACCTATCTCTATCTATCTATCTACCTACCTACCTATCTGTATATATCTATCTACCTACCTACCTACCTCTCTCTATTTATCTATCTACCTACCTACATATCTGTATCTATATATCTACCTACCTACCTATCTGTATCTATCTATCTACCTACCTACCTATCTCTATCTATCTACCTACCTACCTACCTATCTCTATCTATCTACCTACCTACATACCTATCTGTATCTATCTACCTACCTACCTACCTATCTGTATCTATCAATCTACCTACCTACCTATCTCTATCTATCTACCTACCTACCTACCTATCTCTATCTATCAATCTACCTACCTACCTATCTGTATCTATCTATCTACCTACCTACCTATCTGTATCTATCAATCTACCTACCTACCTATCTCTATCTATCAATCTACCTACCTACCTATCTGTATCTATCTATCTACCTACCTACCTATCTCTATCTATCAATCTACCTACCTACCTATCTCTATCTATCCATCTATCTACCTACCTATCTGTATCAATCTACCTACCTACCTACCTATCTCTATCTATCTACCTACCTACCTACCTATCTCTATCTATCAATCTACCTACCTACCTATCTCTATCTATCTATCTACCTACCTACATATCTGTATCTACCTACCTACCTACCTACCTATCTGTATCTATCTATCTACCTACCTACCTATCTCTATCTATCTATCTATCTACCTACCTACCTATCTCTATCTATCTATCTACCTACCTACCTATCTGTATCTATCAATCTACCTACCTACCTATCTCTATCTATCTATCTACCTTCCTACCTATCTCTATCTATCTACCTACCTACCTACCTATCTCTATCTATCAATCTACCTACCTACCTATCTCTATCTATCTACCTACCTACCTACCTATCTCTATCTATCAATCTACCTACCTACCTACCTATATGTATCTATCTATCTACCTACCTACCTATCTGTATCTATCAATCTACCTACCTACCTATCTCTATCTATCTACCTACCTACCTACCTATCTCTATCTATCAATCTACCTACCTACCTATCTCTATCTATCTATCTACCTACCTACCTATCTCTATCTATCTATCTACCTACCTACCTATCTCTATCTATCAATCTACCTACCCACCTATCTGTATCTATCTATCTACCTAACTACCTATCTCTATCTATCAATCTACCTACCTACCTATCTCTATCTATCTATCTACCTACCTACATATCTGTATCTATCTACATACCTACCTACCTATCTGTATCTATCTATCTACCTACCTACCTATCTGTATCTATCTATCTACCTACTTACCTATCTCTATCTATCAATCTACCTACCTACCTATCTCTATCTATCTACCTACCTACCTACCTATCTCTATCTATCAATCTACCTACCGACCTATCTCTATCTACCTACCTACCTACCTATCTCTATCTATCAATCTACCTACCTACCTATCTCTATCTAATCTATCTATCTACCTACCTACCTATCTCTATCTATCAATCTACCTACCTACCTATCTGTATCTATCTATCTACCTACCTACCTATCTCTATCTATCAATCTACCTACCTTCCTATCTGTATCTATCAATCTACCTACCTACCTATCTCTATCTATCAATCTACCTACCTACCTATCTGTATCAATCAATCTACCAACCTACCTATCTCTATCTATCTATCTACCTACCTATCTGTATCTATCTATCTACCTACCTACCTATCTGTATCTATCAATCTACCTACCTACCTATCTCTATCAATCTACCTACCTACCTATCTCTATCTATCTACCTACCTACCTACCTATCTCTATCTATCAATCTACCTACCTACCTATCTGTATCTATCTATCTACCTACCTACCTATCTGTATCTATCAATCTACCTACCTACCTATCTCTATCTATCTACCTACCTACCTACCTATCTCTATCTATCAATCTACCTACCTACCTATCTCTATCTATCTATCTACCTACCTACATATCTGTATCTATCTACCCTACCTACCTACCTATCTGTATCTATCTATCTACCTACCTACCTATCTCTATCTATCTATCTACCTACCTACCTATCTCTATCTATCGACCCTACCCTACCTACCTATCTCTATCTATCAATCTACCTACCTACCTATCTCTATCTATCTACCTACCTACCTACCTATCTCTATCTATCAATCTACCTACCTACCTATATGTATCTATCTTTCTACCTACCTACCTATCTGTATCTATCAATCTACCTACCTACCTATCTCTATCTATCTACCTACCTACCTACCTATCTCTATCTATCAATCTAACTACCTACCTATCTCTATCTATCTATCTACCTACCTACCTATCTCTATCTATCAATCTACCTACTTACCTATCTCTATCTATCTATCTACCTAACTACCTATCTCTATCTATCAATCTACCTACCTACCTATCTGTATCTATCTATCTACCTACCTACTTATCTGTATCTATCAATCTACCTACCGACCTATCTCTATCTACCTACCTACCTATCTCTATCTATCAATCTACCTACCTACCTATCTCTATCTATCTTTCTACCTACCTACATATCTGTATCTATCTACCTACCTACCTACCTACCTACCTACCTACCTATCTCTATCTATCTATCTATCTATCTACCTACCTACCTATCTCTATCTATCAATCTACCTACCTACCTATCTCTATCTATCTATCTACCTACCTACCCTATATGTATCTATCTATCTACCTACCTACCTATCTCTATCTATCTACCTACCTACCTACCTATCTCTATCTATCTACCTACCTACATACCTATCTGTATCTATCTACCTACCTACCTACCTATCTGTATCTATCAATCTACCTACCTACCTATCTCTATCTATCTACCTACCTACCTACCTATCTCTATCTATCAATCTACCTACCTACCTATCTGTATCTATCTATCTACCTACCTACCTATCTGTATCTATCAATCTACCTACCTACCTATCTCTATCTATCAATCTACCTACCTACCTATCTGTATCTATCTATCTACCTACCTACCTATCTCTATCTATCAATCTACCTACCTACCTATCTCTATCTATCCATCTATCTACCTACCTATCTGTATCAATCTACCTACCTACCTACCTATCTCTATCTATCTACCTACCTACCTACCTATCTCTATCTATCAATCTACCTACCTACCTATCTCTATCTATCTATCTACCTACCTACATATCTGTATCTATCTACCTACCTACCTACCTACCTATCTGTATCTATCTATCTACCTACCTACCTATCTCTATCTATCTATCTATCTACCTACCTACCTATCTCTATCTATCTATCTACCTACCTACCTATCTGTATCTATCAATCTACCTACCTACCTATCTCTATCTATCTATCTACCTTCCTACCTATCTCTATCTATCTACCTACCTACCTACCTATCTCTATCTATCAATCTACCTACCTACCTATCTCTATCTATCTACCTACCTACCTACCTATCTCTATCTATCAATCTACCTACCTACCTACCTATATGTATCTATCTATCTACCTACCTACCTATCTGTATCTATCAATCTACCTACCTACCTATCTCTATCTATCTACCTACCTACCTACCTATCTCTATCTATCAATCTACCTACCTACCTATCTCTATCTATCTATCTACCTACCTACCTATCTCTATCTATCTATCTACCTACCTACCTACCTATCTCTATCTATCAATCTACCTACCTACCTATCTGTATCTATCTATCTACCTAACTACCTATCTCTATCTATCAATCTACCTACCTACCTATCTCTATCTATCTATCTACCTACCTACATATCTGTATCTATCTACATACCTACCTACCTATCTGTATCTATCTATCTACCTACCTACCTATCTGTATCTATCTATCTACCTACTTACCTATCTCTATCTATCAATCTACCTACCTACCTATCTCTATCTATCTACCTACCTACCTACCTATCTCTATCTATCAATCTACCTACCGACCTATCTCTATCTACTACCTACCTACCTACCTATCTCTATCTATCAATCTACCTACCTACCTATCTCTATCTATCTATCTACCTACCTACCTATCTCTATCTATCAATCTACCTACCTACCTATCTGTATCTATCTATCTACCTACCTACCTATCTCTATCTATCAATCTACCTACCTTCCTATCTGTATCTATCAATCTACCTACCTACCTATCTCTATCTATCAATCTACCTACCTACCTATCTGTATCTATCAATCTACCAACCTACCTATCTCTATCTATCTATCTACCTACCTATCTGTATCTATCTATCTACCTACCTACCTATCTGTATCTATCAATCTACCTACCTACCTATCTCTATCAATCTACCTACCTACCTATCTCTATCTATCTACCTACCTACCTACCTATCTCTATCTATCAATCTACCTACCTACCTATCTGTATCTATCTATCTACCTACCTACCTATCTGTATCTATCAATCTACCTACCTACCTATCTCTATCTATCTACCTACCTACCTACCTATCTCTATCTATCAATCTACCTACCTACCTATCTCTATCTATCTATCTACCTACCTACATATCTGTATCTATCTACCTACCTACCTACCTATCTGTATCTATCTATCTACCTACCTACCTATCTCTATCTATCTATCTACCTACCTACCTATCTCTATCTATCGACCTACCTACCTACCTATCTCTATCTATCAATCTACCTACCTACCTATCTCTATCTATCTACCTACCTACCTACCTATCTCTATCTATCAATCTACCTACCTACCTATATGTATCTATCTTTCTACCTACCTACCTATCTGTATCTATCAATCTACCTACCTACCTATCTCTATCTATCTACCTACCTACCTACCTATCTCTATCTATCAATCTAACTACCTACCTATCTCTATCTATCTATCTACCTACCTACCTATCTCTATCTATCAATCTACCTACTTACCTATCTCTATCTATCTATCTACCTAACTACCTATCTCTATCTATCAATCTACCTACCTACCTATCTGTATCTATCTATCTACCTACCTACTTATCTGTATCTATCAATCTACCTACCGACCTATCTCTATCTACCTACCTACCTATCTCTATCTATCAATCTACCTACCTACCTATCTCTATCTATCTTTCTACCTACCTACATATCTGTATCTATCTACCTACCTACCTACCTACCTACCTACCTATCTCTATCTATCTATCTATCTACCTACCTACCTATCTCTATCTATCAATCTACCTACCTACCTATCTCTATCTATCTATCTACCTACCTACCTATATGTATCTATCTATCTACCTACCTACCTATCTGTATCTATCAATCTACCTACCTACCTATCTCTATCTATCCACCTACCTACCTACCTATCTCTATCTATCAATCTACCTACCTACCTATCTCTATCTACCTACCTACCTACCTACCTATCTCTATCTATCTATCTATCTACCAACCTACCTATCTCTATCTATCAATCTACCTACCTACCTATCTCTATCTATCTATCTATCTACCTACCTACATATCTGTATCTATCTACCTACCTACCTACCTATCTCTATCTATCTAATTACCTACCTACCTATCTGTATCTATCTATCTACCTACCTACCTATCTCTATCTATCTATCTACCTACCTACATATCTGTATCTATATATCTACCTACCTACCTACCTATCTGTATCTATCTATCTACCTACCTACATATCTGTATCTATATATCTACCTACCTATCTCTATCTATCAATCTACCTACCTACCTATCTGTATCTATCTACCTACCTACCTACCTATCTGTATCTATCTATCTACCCTACCTACCTGTCTCTATCTATCTATCTACCTACCTACCTATCTCTATCTATCTACCTACCTACCTACCTATCTCTATCTATCAATCTACCTACCTACCTATCTCTATCTATCTATCTACCTACCTACCTATCTCTATCTATCTACCTACCTACCTACCTATCTCTATCTATCAATCTACCTACCTACCTATCTCTATCTATCTACCTACCTACCTATCTCTATCTATCAATCTACCTACCTACATATATGTATCTATCTATCTATCTATCTACCTACCTATCTGTATCTATCAATCTACCTACCTACCTATCTCTATCTATCTACCTACCTACCTACCTATCTCTATCTATCAATCTACCTACCTACCTATCTGTATCTATCTATCTACCTACCTACCTATCTCTATCTATCTATCTATCTATCTTACCTACCTACCTATCTCTATCTATCTACCTACCTACCTACCTATCTCTATCTATCAATCTACCTACCTACCTATCTCTATCTATCTATCTACCTACCTACCTATCTCTATCTATCAATCTACCTACCTACCTATCTGTATCTATCTATCTACCTATCTACCTATCTCTATCTATCTATCTATCTACCTACCTACCTATCTGTATCTATCAATCTACCTACCTACCTATCTCTATCTATCAATCTACCTACCTACCTATCTGTATCTATCAATCTACCCTACCTACCTACCTATCTCTATCTATCTATCTACCTACCTATCTGTATCTATCTATCTACCTACCTACCTATCTGTATCTATCAATCTACCTACCTACCTATCTCTATCAATCTACCTACCTACCTATCTCTATCTATCTACCTACCTACCTACCTATCTCTATCTATCAATCTACCTACCTACCTATCTGTATCTATCTATCTACCTACCTACCTATCTGTATCTATCAATCTACCTACCTACCTATCTCTATCTATCTACCTACCTACCTACCTATCTCTATCTATCTACCTACCTACCTACCTATCTCTATCTATCAATCTACCTACCTACCTATCTCTATCTATCTACCTACCTACCTATCTCTATCTATCAATCTACCTACCTACATATATGTATCTATCTATCTATCTACCTACCTATCTGTATCTATCAATTTACCTACCTACCTATCTCTATCTATCTATCTACCTACCTACCTATCTCTATCTATCAATCTACCTACCTACCTATCTGTATCTATCTATCTACCTACCTACCTATCTCTATCTATCTATCTACCTACCTACCTATAATCTATCTACCTACCTACCTACCTATCTCTATCTATCAATCTACCTACCTACCTATCTCTATCTATCTATCTACCTACCTACCTATCTCTATCTATCAATCTACCTACCTACCTATCTGTATCTATCTATCTACCTATCTACCTATCTCTATCTATCTATCTACCTACCTACCTATCTCTATCTATCAATCTACCTACCTACCTATCTGTATCTATCTATCTACCTACCTACCTATCTCTATCTATCAATCTACCTACCTTCCTATCTGTATCTATCAATCTACCTACCTACCTATCTGTATCTATCAAATCTACCTACCTACCTATCTCTATCTATCTATCTACCTACCTATCTGTATCTATCTATCTACCTACCTACCTATCTGTATCTATCAATCTACCTACCTACCTATCTCTATCAATCTACCTACCTACCTATCTCTATCTATCTACCTACCTAACCTACCTATCTCTATCTATCAATCTACCTACCTACCTATCTGTATCTATCTATCTACCTACCTACCTATCTGTATCTATCAATCTACCTACCTACCTATCTCTATCTATCTACCTTCCTACCTACCTATCTCTATCTATCTACCTACCTACCTACCTATCTCTATCTATCAATCTACCTACCTACCTATCTCTATCTATCTACCTACCTACCTATCTCTATCTATCAATCTACCTACCTACATATATGTATCTATCTATCTATCTACCTACCTATCTGTATCTATCAATTTACCTACCTACCTATCTCTATCTATCTATCTACCTACCTACCTATCTCTATCTATCAATCTACCTACCTACCTATCTGTATCTATCTATCTACCTACCTACCTATCTCTATCTATCTATCTACCTACCTACCTATATCTATCTACCTACCTACCTACCTATCTCTATCTATCAATCTACCTACCTACCTATCTCTATCTATCTATCTACCTACCTACCTATCTCTATCTATCAATCTACCTACCTACCTATCTGTATCTATCTATCTACCTATCTACCTATCTCTATCTATCTATCTACCTACCTACCTATCTCTATCTATCAATCTACCTACCTACCTATCTGTATCTATCTATCTACCTACCTACCTATCTCTATTTATCAATCTACCTACCTTCCTATCTGTATCTATCAATCTACCTACCTACCTATCTCTATCTATCAATCTACCTACCTACCTATCTGTATCTATCAATCTACCTACCTACCTATCTCTATCTATCTATCTACCTACCTATCTGTATCTATCTATCTACCTACCTACCTATCTGTATCTATCAATCTACCTACCTACCTATCTCTATCAATCTACCTACCTACCTATCTCTATCTATCTACCTACCTACCTACCTATCTCTATCTATCAATCTACCTACCTACCTATCTGTATCTATCTATCTACCTACCTACCTATCTGTATCTATCAATCTACCTACCTACCTATCTCTATCTATCTACCTACCTACCTACCTATCTCTATCTAACAATCTACCTACCTACCTATCTCTATCTATCTATCTACCTACCTACATATCTCTATCTATCTATCTACCTACCTACATATCTGTATCTATCTACCTACCTACCTACCTATCTGTATCTATCTATCTACCTACCTACCTATCTCTATCTATCTATCTACCTACCAACCTATCTCTATCTATCAATCTACCTACCTACCTATCTCTATCTATCTATCTACCTACCTACCTATCTCTATCTATCTACCTACCTACCTACCTATCTCTATCTATCAATCTACCTACCTACCTATCTCTATCTACCTACCTACCTACCTATCTCTATCTATCAATCTACCTACCTACCTATATGTATCTATCTATCTACCTACCTACCTATCTGTATCTATCAATCTACCAACCTACCTATCTCTATCTATCTACCTACCTACCTACCTATCTCTATCTATCAATCTACCTACCTACCTATCTCTATCTATCTACCTACCTACCTACCTATCTCTATCTATCTATCTACCTACCTACCTATCTCTATCTATCAATCTACCTACCTACCTATCTCTATCTATCTATCTATCTACCTACCTACATATCTGTATCTATCTACCTACCTACCTACCTATCTCTATCTATCTAATTACCTACCTACCTATCTGTATCTATCTATCTACCTACCTACCTATCTCTATCTATCTATCTACCTACCTACATATCTGTATCTATATATCTACCTACCTACCTACCTATCTGTATCTATCTATCTACCTACCTACATATCTGTATCTATATATCTACCTACCTATCTCTATCTATCAATCTACCTACCTACCTATCTGTATCTATCTATCTACCTACCCACCTATCTGTATTGATCTATCTACCTACAATCTGTATCTATCTACCTACCTACCTACGTATCTCTATCTATCTATCTACCTACCTACCTATCTGTATCTATCAATCTACCTACCTACCTATCTGTATCTATCTATTTACGTACCTACCTATCTCTATCTATCTATCTACCTACCTACCTATCTCTATCTATCTACCTACCTACCTACCTATCTCTATCTATCTATCTACCTACCTACCTATCTGTATCTATCAATCTACCTACCTACCTATCTCTATCAATCTACCTACCTACCTATCTCTATCTATCTACCTACCTACCTACCTATCTCTATCTATCAATCTACCTACCTACCTATCTGTATCTATCTATCTACCTACCTACCTATCTGTATCTATCAATCTACCTACCTACCTATCTCTATCTATCTACCTACCTACCTACCTATCTCTATCTATCAATCTACCTACCTACCTATCTCTATCTATCTATCTACCTACCTACATATCTGTATCTATCTACCTACCTACCTAACTATCTGTATCTATCTATCTACCTACCTACCTATCTCTATCTATCTATCTACCTACCCTACCTATCTGTATCTATCAATCTACCTACCTACCTATCTCTATCTATCTATCTACCTACCTACCTATCTCTATCTGTCTACCCTACCTACCTACCTATCTGTATCTATCTATCTACCTACCTACCTATCTGTATCTATCAATCTACCTACCGACCTATATCTATCTATCTACCTACTTACCTACCTATCTCTATCTATCAATCTACCTACCTACCTATCTCTATCTATCTATCTACCTACCTACATATCTGTATCTATCTACCTACCTACCTACCTATCTGTATCTATCTATCTACCTACCTACCTATCTCTATCTATCTATCTACCTACCTACCTATCTCTATCTATCAATCTACCTACCTACCTATCTCTATCTATCTATCTACCTACCTACCTATCTCTATCTATCTACCTACCTACCCTACCTATCTCTATCTATCAATCTACCTACCTACCTATCTCTATCTACCTACCTACCTACCTATCTCTATCTATCAATCTACCTACCTACCTATATGTATCTATCTACCTACCTACCTATCTGTATCTATCAATCTACCAACCTACCTATCTCTATCTATCTACCTACCTACCTACCTATCTCTATCTATCAATCTACCTACCTACCTATCTCTATCTATCTACCTACCTACCTACCTATCTCTATCCTATCTATCTACCTACCTACCTATCTCTATCTATCAATCTACCTACCTACCTATCTCTATCTATCTATCTATCTATCTACCTACCTACACATCTGTATCTATCTACCTACCTACCTACCTATCTCTATCTATCTAATTACCTACCTACCTATCTGTATCTATCTATCTACCTACCTACCTATCTCTATCTATCTATCTACCTACCTACATATCTGTATCTATATATCTACCTACCTACCTACCTATCTGTAATCTATCTATCTACCTACCTACATATCTGTATCTATATATCTACCTACCTATCTCTATCTATCAATCTCTACCTACCTACCTATCTGTATCTATCTATCTACCCTACCCACCTATCTGTATTGATCTATCTAGCTACAATCTGTATCCATCTACCTACCTACCTACGTATCTCTATCTATCTATCTACCTACCCTACCTATCTGTATCTATCAATCTACCTACCTACCTATCTGTATCTATCTATTTACGTACCTACCTATCTCTATCTATGTATCTACCTACCTACCTATCTCTATCTATCAATCTACCTACCTACCTATCTCTATCTATCAATCTACCTACCTACCTATCTGTATCTATCTACCTACCTACCTATCTATCTCTATCTATATCTACCTACCTACCTACCTATCTCTATCTATCTACCTACCTACCTACCTATCTCTATCTATCTATCTACCTACCTACCTATCTCTATCTATCTATCTACCTACCTACCTATCTGTATCTATCAATCTACCTACCTACCTATCTCTATCTATCTATTCTACCTACCTACCTATCTGTATCTATCAATCTACCTACCTACCTATCTCTATCAATCTACCTACCTACCTATCTCTATCTATCTACCTACCTACCTACCTATCTCTATCTATCAATCTACCTACCTACCTATCTGTATCTATCTATCTACCTACCTACCTATCTGTATCTATCAATCTACCTACCTACCTATCTCTATCTATCTACCTTACCTACCTACCTATCTCTATCTATCAATCTACCTACCTACCTATCTCTATCTATCTATCTACCTACCTACATATCTGTATCTATCTACCTACCTACCTAACTATCTGTATCTATCTATCTACCTACCTACCTATCTCTATCTATCTATCTACCTACCTACCTATCTGTATCTATCAATCTACCTACCTACCTATCTCTATCTATCTATCTACCTACCTACCTATCTCTATCTGTCTACCTACCTACCTACCTATCTCTATCTATCAATCTACCTACCTACCTATCTCTATCTATCTACCTACCTACCTACCTATCTCTATCTATCTATCTACCTACCTACCTATCTCTATCTATCAATCTACCTACCTACCTATCTTTATCTATCTATCTACCTAACTACCTATCTCTATCTATCAATCTACCTACCTACCTATCTGTATCTATCTATCTAACCTACCTACCTATCTGTATCTATCAATCTACCTACCGACCTATATCTATCTATCTACCTACTTACCTACCTATCTCTATCTATCAATCTACCTACCTACCTATCTCTATCTATCTATCTACCCTACCTACATATCTGTATCTATCTACCTACCTACCTACTATCTGTATCTATCTATCTACCTACCTACCTATCTCTATCTATCTATCTACCTACCTACCCTATCTCTATCTATCAATCTACCTACCTACCTATCTCTATCTATCTATCTACCTACCTACCTATCTCTATCTATCTACCTACCTACCTACCTACCTATCTCTATCTATCAATCTACCTACCTACCTATATGTATCTATCTATCTACCTACCTACCTATCTGTATCTATCAATCTACCTACCTACCTATCTCTATCTATCTACCTACCTACCTATCTCTATCTATCAATCTACCTACCTACCTATCTCTATCTATCTACCTACCTACCTACCTACCTATCTCTATCTATCTATTACTACCTACCCTACCTATCTCTATCTATCAATCTACCTACCTACCTATCTCTATCTATCTATCTATCTACCTACCTACATATCTGTATCTATCTACCTACCTACCTACCTATCTCTATCTAATTACCTACCTACCTATCTGTATCTATCTATCTACCTACCTACCTATCTCTATCTATCTATCTACCTACCTACATATCTGTATCTATATATCTACCTACCTACCTACCTATCTGTATCTATCTATCTACCTACCTACATATCTGTATCTATATATCTACCTACCTATCTCTATCTA
>JAKSXO010000328.1:0-20000 GCA_024509115.1 Crotalus helleri
AGATAGAGATAGGTTGGTAGGTAGATAGATAGATAGAGATAGGTAGGTAGGTAGATTGATAGATAGAGATAGGTAGGTAGGTAGGTAGATAGATAGAGATAGGTAGGTAGGTAGATAGATAGATATAGGTAGGTAGATAGATAGATACAGATAGGTAGGTAGGTAGATTGATAGATAGAGATAGGTAGGTAGGTAGGTAGATAGATAGAGATAGGTAGGTAGGTAGATTGATAGAGATAGGTAGGTAGGTAGGTAGATAGATAGAGATAGGTAGGTAGGTAGATTGATAGATACAGATAGGTAGGTAGGTAGATTGATAGATAGAGATAGGTAGGTAGGTAGATAGATAGATAGAGATAGGTAGGTAGGTAGATAGATAGATACAGATAGGTAGGTAGATAAATAGATACAGATAGGTAGGTAGGTAGATAGATAGATAGAGATAGGTAGGTAGGTAGATAGATAGATAGAGATAGGTAGGTAGGTAGATAGATAGATAGAGATAGGTAGGTAGGTAGGTAGGTAGATAGATAGAGATAGGTAGGTAGGAAGATAGATAGATACAGATAGGTAGGTAGGTAGATAGATAGAGATAGGTAGGTAGGTAGATAGATAGATAGAGATAGGTAGGTTGGTAGATAGATAGATACAGATAGGTAGGTAGGTAGATAGATAGATACAGATAGGTAGGTAGGTAGATTGATAGATAGAGATAGGTAGGTAGGTAGGTAGATAGATAGAGATAGGTAGGTAGGTAGATTGATAGAGATAGGTAGGTAGGTAGGTAGATAGATAGAGATAGGTAGGTAGGTAGATTGATAGATACAGATAGGTAGGTAGGTAGATTGATAGATAGAGATAGGTAGGTAGGTAGATAGATAGATAGAGATAGGTAGGTAGGTAGATTGATAGATACAGATAGGTAGGTAGGTAGATAGATAGATAGAGATAGGTAGGTAGGTAGATAGATAGATACAGATAGATAGGTAGGTAGATAGATAGATACAGATAGGTAGGTAGGTAGATAGATAGATAGAGATAGGTAGGTAGGTAGATAGATAGATAGAGATAGGTAGGTAGGTAGATAGATAGATAGAGATAGGTAGGTAGGAAGATAGATAGATACAGATAGGTAGGTAGGTAGATAGATAGAGATAGGTAGGTAGGTAGATAGATAAATACAGATAGGTGGGTAGGTAGGTAGATAGATAGAGATAGGTACGTAGGTAGATATATAGATACAGATAGGTAGGTAGGTAGATGGATAGATAGAGATAGGTAGGTAGGTAGGTAGATAGATATAGATAGGTAGGTAGGTAGATTGATAGACACAGATAGATAGGTAGGTAGGTAGATTGATAGATAGAGATAGGTAGGTAGGTAGGTAGATAGATAGATAGAGATAGGTAGGTAGGTAGATTGATAGATACAGATAGGTAGGTAGGTAGATAGATAGATAGAGATAGGGTAGGTAGGTAGATTGATAGATAGAGATAGGTAGGTAGGTAGATAGATAGATAGAGATAGGTAGGTAGGTAGATTGATAGATAGAGATAGGTAGGTAGGTAGATAGATAGATAGAGATAGGTTGGTAAGTAGATAGATAGATAGAGAGTAGGTAGATTGATAGATAGAGATAGGTAGGTAGGTAGGTAGATAGATAGAGATAGGTAGGTAGGTAGATAGATAGATATAGGTAGGTAGATAGATAGATACAGATAGGTAGGTAGGTAGATTGATAGATAGAGATAGGTAGGTAGGTAGGTAGATAGATAGAGATAGGTAGGTAGGTAGATTGATAGAGATAGGTAGGTAGGTAGGTAGATAGATAGAGATAGGTAGGTAGGTAGATTGATAGATACAGATAGGTAGGTAGGTAGATTGATAGATAGAGATAGGTAGGTAGGTAGATAGATAGATAGAGATAGGTAGGTAGGTAGATAGATAGATACAGATAGGTAGGTAGGTAGGTAGATAGATAGATACAGATAGGTAGGTAGGTAGATAGATAGATAGAGATAGGTAGGTAGGTAGATAGATAGATAGAGATAGGTAGGTAGGTAGATAGATAGATAGAGATAGGTAGGTTGGTAGGTAGGTAGATAGATAGAGATAGGTAGGTAGGAAGATAGATAGATACAGATAGTTAGGTAGGTAGATAGATAGAGATAGGTAGGTAGGTAGGTAGATAGATAGATAGAGATAGGTAGGTTGGTAGATAGATAGATACAGATAGGTAGGTAGGTAGATAGATAGATACAGATAGGTAGGTAGGTAGATTGATAGATAGAGATAGGTAGGTAGGTAGGTAGATAGATAGAGATAGGTAGGTAGGTAGATTGATAGAGATAGGTAGGTAGGTAGGTAGATAGATAGAGATAGGTAGGTAGGTAGATTGATAGATACAGATAGGTAGGTAGGTAGATTGATAGATAGAGATAGGTAGGTAGGTAGATAGATAGATAGAGATAGGTAGGTAGGTAGATTGATAGATACAGATAGGTAGGTAGGTAGATAGATAGATAGAGATAGGTAGGGAGGTAGATAGATAGATACAGATAGGTAGGTAGGTAGATAGATAGATACAGATAGGTAGGTAGGTAGATAGATAGATACAGATAGGTAGGTAGGTAGATAGATAGATAGAGATAGGTAGGTAGGTAGGTAGATAGATAGATAGAGATAGGTAGGTAGGAAGATAGATAGATACAGATAGGTAGGTAGGTAGATAGATAGATAGAGATAGGTAGGTTGGTAGATAGATAGATACAGATAGGTAGGTAGGTAGATAGATAGATACAAGATACAGATAGGTAGGTAGGTAGATTGATAGATAGAGATAGGTAGGTAGGTAGGTAGATAGATAGAGATAGGTAGGTAGGTAGATTGATAGATACAGATAGGTAGGTAGGTAGATTGATAGATAGAGATAGGTAGGTAGGTAGGTAGATAGATAGAGATAGGTACGTAGGTAGATTGATAGATACAGATAGGTAGGTAGGTAGATTGATAGATAGAGATAGTTAGGTAGGTAGATAGATAGATACAGATAGGTAGGTAGGTAGATAGATAGATAGATAGATAGAGATAGGTAGGTAGGTAGATAGATAGATAGAGATAGGTCGGTAGGTAGATAGATAGATACAGATAGGTAGGTAGGTAGATAGATAGATACAGATAGGTAGGTAGGTAGATTGATAGATAGAGATAGGTAGGTAGGTAGATTGATAGATAGAGATAGGTAGGTAGGTAGATAGATAGATAGAGATAGGTTGGTAGGTAGATAGATAGATAGAGATAGGTAGGTAGGTAGATTGATAGATAGAGATAGGTAGGTAGGTAGGTAGATAGATAGAGATAGGTAGGTAGGTAGATAGATAGAGATAGGTAGGTAGATAGATAGATAGAGATAGGTAGGTAGGTAGATTGATAGATAGAGATAGGTAGGTAGGTAGGTAGAATAGATAGATACAGATAGGTAGGTAGGTAGATTGATAGATATAGATAGGTAGGTAGGTAGATAGATAGATAGAGATAGGTAGGTAGGTAGATAGATAGATAGAGATAGGTAGGTAGGTAGATAGATAGATAGAGATAGGTAGGTAGGTAGGTAGATAGATAGATAGAGATAGGTAGGTAGGAAGATAGATAGATACAGATAGGTAGGTAGGTAGATAGATAGAGATAGGTAGGTAGGTAGATAGATAGATAGAGATAGGTAGGTTGGTAGATAGATAGATACAGATAGGTAGGTAGGTAGATAGATAGATACAGATAGGTAGGTAGGTAGATTGATAGATAGAGATAGGTAGGTATGTAGATAGATAGATAGAGATAGGTAGGTAGGTAGGTAGGTAGATAGATAGATAGAGATAGGTAGGTAGGTAGGTAGGTAGGTAGATAGATAGATAGAGATAGGTTGGTAGGAAAGATAGATACAGATATTTAGGTAGGTAGATAGATAGAGATAGGTAGGTAGGTAGATAGATAGATAGAGATAGGTAGGTTGGTAGATAGATAGATACAGATAGGTAGGTAGGTAGATAGATAGATACAGATAGGTAGGTAGGTAGATAGATAGATAGAGATAGGTAGGTAGGTAGATAGATAGATGGAGATAGGTAGGTAGGTAGATTGATAGATACAGATAGGTAGGTAGGTAGATAGATAGATACAGATAGGTAGGTAGGTAGATTGATAGATAGAGATAGGTAGGTAGGTAGATAGATAGAGATAGGTAGGTAGGAAGATTGATAGAGATAGGTAGGTAGGTAGGTAGATAGATAGAGATAGGTAGGTAGGTAGATTGATAGATACAGATAGGTAGGTAGGTAGATTGATAGATAGAGATAGGTAGGTAGGTAGGTAGGTAGATAGATAGAGATAGGTAGGTAGGTAGATTGATAGATACAGATAGGTAGGTAGATAGATAGATAGATACAGATAGGTAGGTAGGTAGATTGATAGATATAGATAGGTAGGTAGGTAGATTGATAGATAGAGATAGGTAGGTAGGTAGATAGATAGATAGAGATAGGTAGGTAGGTAGATAGATAGATAGAGATATGTAGGTAGGTAGATAGATAGATAGAGATAGGTAGGTAGGTAGATTGAAAGATAGAGATAGGTAGGTAGGTAGGTAGGTAGATAGATAGAGATAGGTAGGTAGGTAGATAGATAGATAGAGATAGATAGGTAGGTAGATAGATAGATACAGATAGGTAGGTAGGTAGATAGATAGATAGAGATAGGTAGGTAGGTAGATTGATAGATAGATACAGATAGGTAGGTAGGTAGATAGATAGATACAGATAGGTAGGTAGGTAGATTGATAGATAGAGATAGGTAGGTAGGTAGGTAGATAGATAGAGATAGGTAGGTAGGTAGATTGATAGAGATAGGTAGGTAGGTAGGTAGATATATAGAGATAGGTAGGTAGGTAGATTGATAGATACAGATAGGTAGGTAGGTAGATTGATAGATAGAGATAGGTAGGTAGATAGATAGATAGAGATAGGTAGGTAGGTAGATAGATAGATACAGATAGGTAGGTAGGTAGATAGATAGATACAGATAGGTAGGTAGGTAGATAGATAGATAGAGATAGGTAGGTAGGTAGATACATAGATAGAGATAGGTAGGTAGGTAGGTAGATAGATAGAGATAGGTAGGTAGGTAGGTAGATAGATAGATAGAGATAGGTAGGTAGGAAGATAGATAGATACAGATAGGTAGGTAGGTAGATAGATAGAGATAGGTAGGTAGGTAGATAGATAGATAGAGATAGGTAGGTTGGTAGATAGATAGATACAGATAGGTAGGTAGGTAGATAGATAGATACAGATAGGTAGGTAGGTAGATTGATAGATAGAGATAGTTAGGTAGGTAGGTAGATAGATAGAGATAGGTAGGTAGGTAGATTGATAGAGATAGGTAGGTAGGTAGGTAGATAGATAGAGATAGGTAGGTAGGTAGATAGATAGAGATAGGTAGGTAGGTAGATTGATAGAGATAGGTAGGTATGTAGGTAGATAGATAGAGATAGGTAGGTAGGTAGATTGATAGATACAGATAGATAGGTAGGTAGATTGATAGATAGAGATAGGTAGGTAGGTAGATAGATAGATAGAGATAGGTAGGTAGGTAGATTGATAGATACAGATAGGTAGGTAGGTAGATTGATAGATAGAGATAGGTAGGTAGGTAGGTGGTAGATAGAGATAGGTAGGTAGGTAGATTGATAGAGATAGGTAGGTAGGTAGGTAGATATATAGAGATAGGTAGGTAGGTAGATTGATAGATACAGATAGGTAGGTAGGTAGATTGATAGATAGAGATAGGTAGGGAGATAGATAGATAGAGATAGGTAGGTAGGTAGATAGATAGATAGAGATAGGTAGGTAGGTAGATAGATAGATAGAGATAGGTAGGTAGGTAGATAGATAGATAGAGATAGGTAGGTAGGAAGATAGATAGATACAGATAGGTAGGTAGGTAGATAGATAGAGATAGGTAGGTAGGTAGATAGATAGATAGAGATAGGTAGGTTGGTAGATAGATAGATACAGATAGGTAGGTAGGTAGATAGATAGATACAGATAGGTAGGTAGGTAGATAGATAGATACAGATAGGTAGGTAGGTAGGTAGGTAGATAGATAGAGATAGGTAGGTAGGTAGATTGATAGAGATAGGTAGGTAGGTAGGTAGATAGATAGAGATAGGTAGGTAGGTAGATTGATAGATACAGATAGGTAGGTAGGTAGATTGATAGATAGAGATAGGTAGGTAGGTAGATAGATAGAGATAGGTAGGTAGGTAGATTGATAGAGATAGGTAGGTATTTAGGTAGATAGATAGAGATAGGTAGGTAGGTAGATTGATAGATACAGATAGGTAGGTAGGTAGATTGATAGATAGAGATAGGTAGGTAGGTAGGTAGATAGATAGAGATAGGTAGGTAGGTAGATTGATAGATACAGATAGGTAGGTAGGTAGATTGATAGATAGAGATAGGTAGGTAGGTAGGTAGATAGATAGAGATAGGTAGGTAGGTAGATAGATAGATAGAGATATGTAGGTAGGTAGATAGATAGATAGAGATAGGTAGGTAGGTAGATTGAAAGATAGAGATAGGTAGGTAGGTAGGTAGATAGATAGAGATAGGTAGGTAGGTAGGTAGATAGATACAGATAGGTAGGTAGGTAGTTAGATAGATAGAGATAGGTAGGTAGGTAGATAGATAGATACAGATAGGTAGGTAGGTAGATTGATAGATACAGATAGGTAGGTAGGTAGATAGATAGATACAGATAGGTAGGTAGGTAGATTGATAGATAGAGATAGGTAGGTAGGTAGATAGATAGAGATAGGTAGGTAGGAAGATTGATAGAGATAGGTAGGTAGGTAGGTAGGTAGATAGATAGAGATAGGTAGGTAGGTAGATTGATAGAGATAGGTAGGTAGGTAGGTAGATAGATAGAGATAGGTAGGTAGGTAGATAGATAGAGATAGGTAGGTAGGTAGATTGATAGAGATAGGTAGGTAGGTAGGTAGATAGATAGAGATAGGTAGGTAGGTAGATTGATAGATACAGATAGATAGGTAGGTAGATTGATAGATAGAGAGGTAGGTAGGTAGATAGATAGATAGAGATAGGTAGGTAGATTGATAGATACAGATAGGTAGGTAGGTAGATTGATAGATAGAGATAGGTAGGTAGGTAGGTGGTAGATAGAGATAGGTAGGTAGGTAGATTGATAGAGATAGGTAGGTAGGTAGGTAGATATATAGAGATAGGTAGGTAGGTAGATTGATAGATACAGATAGGTAGGTAGGTAGATTGATAGATAGAGATAGGTAGGGAGATAGATAGATAGAGATAGGTAGGTAGGTAGATAGATAGATACAGATAGGTAGGTAGGTAGATAGATAGAGATAGGTAGGTAGGTAGATAGATAGATAGAGATAGGTAGGTAGGTAGATAGATAGATAGAGATAGGTAGGTAGGAAGATAGATAGATACAGATAGGTAGGTAGGTAGATAGATAGAGATAGGTAGGTAGGTAGATAGATAGATAGAGATAGGTAGGTTGGTAGATAGATAGATACAGATAGGTAGGTAGGTAGATAGATAGATACAGATAGGTAGGTAGGTAGATAGATAGATACAGATAGGTAGGTAGGTAGGTAGGTAGATAGATAGAGATAGGTAGGTAGGTAGATTGATAGAGATAGGTAGGTAGGTAGGTAGATAGATAGAGATAGGTAGGTAGGTAGATTGATAGATACAGATATGTAGGTAGGTAGATTGATAGATAGAGATAGATAGGTAGGTAGATAGATAGATAGAGATAGGTAGGTAGGTAGATTGATAGATACAGATAGGTAGGTAGGTAGATTGATAGATAGAGATAGGTAGGTAGGTAGGTAGATAGATAAAGATAGGTAGGTAGGTAGATAGATAGATAGAGATATGTAGGTAGGTAGATAGATAGATAGAGATAGGTAGGTAGGTAGATTGAAAGATAGAGATAGGTAGGTAGGTAGGTAGATAGATAGAGATAGGTAGGTAGGTAGGTAGATAGATACAGATAGGTAGGTAGGTAGTTAGATAGATAGAGATAGGTAGGTAGGTAGATAGATAGATACAGATAGGTAGGTAGGTAGATTGATAGATACAGATAGGTAGGTAGGTAGATAGATAGATACAGATAGGTAGGTAGGTAGATTGATAGATAGAGATAGGTAGGTAGGTAGATAGATAGAGATAGGTAGGTAGGAAGATTGATAGAGATAGGTAGGTAGGTAGGTAGATAGATAGAGATAGGTAGGTAGGTAGATTGATAGATACAGATAGGTAGGTAGGTAGATTGATAGATAGAGATAGGTAGGTAGGTAGGTAGATAGATAGAGATAGGTAGGTAGGTAGATTGATAGATACAGATAGGTAGGTAGATAGATAGATAGATAGATACAGATAGGTTGGTAGGTAGATTGATAGATATAGATAGGTAGGTAGGTAGATTGATAGATAGAGATAGGTAGGTAGGTAGATAGATAGATAGAGATAGGTAGGTAGGTAGATAGATAGATAGAGATATGTAGGTAGGTAGATAGATAGATAGAGATAGGTAGGTAGGTAGATTGAAAGATAGAGATAGGTAGGTAGGTAGGTAGATAGATAGAGATAGGTAGGTAGGTAGGTAGGTAGATAGATAGAGATAGTTAGGTAGGTAGATTGATAGATACAGATAGGTAGGTAGGTAGATAGATAGATAGAGATAGGTAGGTAGGTAGATAGATAGAGATAGGTAGGTAGGTAGATTGATAGAGATAGGTAGGTAGGTAGGTAGGTAGATAGATAGAGATAGGTAGGTAGGTAGATTGATAGATACAGATAGGTAGGTAGGTAGATTGATAGATAGAGATAGGTAGGTAGGTAGATAGATAGATAGAGATAGGTAGGTAGGTAGATTGATAGATACAGATAGGTAGGTAGGTAGATTGATAGATAGAGATAGGTAGGTAGGTAGGTAGATAGATAGAGATAGGTAGGTAGGTAGATTGATAGAGATAGGTAGGTAGGTAGGTAGATATATAGAGATAGGTAGGTAGGTAGATTGATAGATAGAGATAGGTAGGTAGGTAGATTGATAGATAGAGATAGGTAGGTAGATAAATAGATAGAGATAGGTAGGTAGGTAGATAGATAGATACAGATAGGTAGGTAGGTAGATAGATAGATACAGATAGGTAGGTAGGTAGATAGATAGATAGAGATAGGTAGGTAGGTAGATAGATAGATGGAGATAGGTAGGTAGGTAGATAGATAGATAGAGATAGGTAGGTAGGTAGATAGATAGAGATAGGTAGGAAGGAAGATAGATAGATACAAATAGGTAGATAGGTAGATAGATAGAGATAGGTAGGTAGGTAGATAGATAGATAGAGATAGGTAGGTTGGTAGATAGATAGATACAGATAGGTAGGTAGGTAGATAGATAGATACAGATAGGTAGGTAGGTAGATTGATAGATAGAGATAGGTAGGTAGGTAGGTAGATAGATAGAGATAGGTAGGTAGGTAGATTGATAGAAATAGGTAGGTAGGTAGGTAGATAGATAGAGATAGGTAGGTAGGTAGATTGATAGATACAGATAGGTAGGTAGGTAGATTGATAGATAGAGATAGGTAGGTAGGTAGATAGATAGATAGAGATAGGTAGGTAGGTAGATTGATAGATACAGATAGGTAGGTAGGTAGATTGATAGATAGAGATAGGTAGGTAGGTAGGTAGATAGCTAGAGATAGGTAGGTAGGTAGATTGATAGATACAGATAGGTAGGTAGATTGATAGATAGAGATAGGTAGGTAGGTAGGTAGATAGATAGAGATAGGTAGGTAGGTAGATTGATAGATACAGATAGGTAGGTAGATAGATAGATAGATACAGATAGGTAGGTAGGTAGATTGATAGATATAGATAGGTAGGTAGGTAGATTGATAGATAGAGATAGGTAGGTAGGTAGATAGATAGATAGAGATAGGTAGGTAGGTAGATAGATAGATAGAGATATGTAGGTAGGTAGATAGATAGATAGAGATAGGTAGGTAGGTAGATTGAAAGATAGAGATAGGTAGGTAGGTAGGTAGATAGATAGAGATAGGTAGGTAGGTAGATAGATAGATAGAGATAGATAGGTAGGTAGATAGATAGATAGAGATAGGTAGGTAGGTAGATTGATAGATACAGATAGGTAGGTAGGTAGATAGATAGATAGAGATAGGTAGGTAGGTAGATTGATAGATAGAGATAGGTAGGTAGGTAGATAGATAGATAGAGATAGGTAGGTAGGTAGATAGATAGAGATAGGTAGGAAGGAAGATAGATAGATACAAATAGGTAGATAGGTAGATAGATAGAGATAGGTAGGTAGGTAGATAGATAGATAGAGATAGGTAGGTTGGTAGATAGATAGATACAGATAGGTAGGTAGGTAGATAGATAGATACAGATAGGTAGGTAGGTAGATTGATAGATAGAGATAGGTAGGTAGGTAGGTAGATAGATAGAGATAGGTAGGTAGGTAGATTGATAGAGATAGGTAGGTAGGTAGGTAGATAGATAGAGATAGGTAGGTAGGTAGATTGATAGATACAGATAGGTAGGTAGGTAGATTGATAGATAGAGATAGGTAGGTAGGTAGATAGATAGATAGAGATAGGTAGGTAGGTAGATTGATAGATACAGATAGGTAGGTAGGTAGATTGATAGATAGAGATAGGTAGGTAGGTAGGTAGATAGCTAGAGATAGGTAGGTAGGTAGATTGATAGATACAGATAGGTAGGTAGATTGATAGATAGAGATAGGTAGGTAGGTAGGTAGATAGATAGAGATAGGTAGGTAGGTAGATTGATAGATACAGATAGGTAGGTAGATAGATAGATAGATACAGATAGGTAGGTAGGTAGATTGATAGATATAGATAGGTAGGTAGGTAGATTGATAGATAGAGATAGGTAGGTAGGTAGATAGATAGATAGAGATAGGTAGGTAGGTAGATAGATAGATAGAGATATGTAGGTAGGTAGATAGATAGATAGAGATAGATAGGTAGGTAGATTGAAAGATAGAGATAGGTAGGTAGGTAGGTAGATAGATAGAGATAGGTAGGTAGGTAGATAGATAGATAGAGATAGATAGGTAGGTAGATAGATAGATAGAGATAGGTAGGTAGGTAGATTGATAGATACAGATAGGTAGGTAGGTAGATAGATAGATAGAGATAGGTAGGTAGGTAGATTGATAGATAGAGATAGGTAGGTAGGTAGATAGATAGATAGAGATAGGTAGGTAGGTAGATAGATAGATAGGTAGGAAGGTAGGTAGGTAGATAGATAGATAGAGATAGGTAGTTAGGAAGATAGATAGATACAGATAGGTAGGTAGGTAGATAGATAGAGATAGGTAGGTAGGTAGATAGATAGATAGAGATAGGTAGGTTGGTAGATAAATAGATACAGATAGGTAGGTAGGTAGATAGATAGATACAGATAGGTAGGTAGGTAGATTGATAGATAGAGATAGGTAGGTAGGTAGGTAGATAGATAGAGATAGGTAGGTAGGTAGATTGATAGAGATAGGTAGGTAGGTAGGTAGATAGATAGAGATAGGTAGGTAGGTAGGTTGATAGATACAGATAGGTAGGTAGGTAGATTGATAGATAGAGATAGGTAGGTAGGTAGATAGATAGAGATAGGTAGGTAGGTAGATTGATAGAGATAGGTAGGTAGGTAGGTAGATAGATAGAGATAGGTAGGTAGGTAGATTGATAGATACAGATAGGTAGGTAGGTAGATTGATAGATAGAGATAGGTAGGTAGGTAGATAGATAGATAGAGATAGGTAGGTAGGTAGATTGATAGATACAGATAGGTAGGTAGGTAGATTGATAGATAGAGATAGGTAGGTAGGTAGGTAGATAGATAGAGATAGGTAGGTAGGTAGATAGATAGATAGAGATATGTAGGTAGGTAGATAGATAGATAGAGATAGGTAGGTAGGTAGATTGATAGATAGAGATAGGTAGGTAGGTAGATAGATAGATAGAGATAGGTAGGTAGGTAGATAGATAGATAGAGATAGGTAGGAAGGTAGGTAGATAGATAGATAGAGATAGGTAGGTAGGAAGATAGATAGATACAGATAGGTAGGTAGGTAGATAGATAGAGATAGGTAGGTAGGTAGATAGATAGATAGAGATAGGTAGGTTGGTACATAGATAGATACAGATAGGTAGGTAGGTAGATAGATAGATACAGATAGGTAGGTAGGTAGATTGATAGATAGAGATAGGTAGGTAGGTAGATAGATAGAGATAGGTAGGTAGGTTGATAGATACAGATAGGTAGGTAGGTAGATTGATAGATAGAGATAGGTAGGTAGGTAGATAGATAGAGATAGGTAGGTAGGTAGATTGATAGAGATAGGTAGGTAGGTAGGTAGATAGATAGAGATAGGTAGGTAGGTAGATTGATAGATACAGATAGGTAGGTAGGTAGATTGATAGATAGAGATAGGTAGGTAGGTAGATAGATAGATAGAGATAGGTAGGTAGGTAGATTGATAGATACAGATAGGTAGGTAGGTAGATTGATAGATAGAGATAGGTAGGTAGGTAGGTAGATAGATAGAGATAGGTAGGTAGGTAGATAGATAGATAGAGATATGTAGGTAGGTAGATAGATAGATAGAGATAGGTAGGTAGGTAGATTGAAAGATAGAGATAGGTAGGTAGGTAGGTAGATAGATAGAGATAGGTAGGTAGGTAGATAGATAGATAGAGATAGATAGGTAGGTAGATAGATAGATAGAGATAGGTAGGTAGGTAGATTGATAGAGATAGGTAGGTAGGTAGGAAGATAGATAGAGAAAGGTAGGTAGGTAGTTAGATAGATAGAGATAGGTAGGTAGGTAGATAGATAGATACAGATAGGTAGGTAGGTAGATTGATAGATACAGATAGGTAGGTAGGTAGATAGATAGATACAGATAGGTAGGTAGGTAGATTGATAGATAGAGATAGGTAGGTAGGTAGATAGATAGAGAGAGGTAGGTAGGAAGATTGATAGAGATAGGTAGGTAGGTAGGTAGATAGATAGAGATAGGTAGGTAGGTAGATTGATAGATACAGATAGGTAGGTAGGTAGATTGATAGATAGAGATAGGTAGGTAGGTAGGTAGGTAGATAGATAGAGATAGGTAGGTAGGTAGGTAGATAGATAGATAGAGATAGTTAGGTAGGTAGATAGATACAGATAGGTAGGTAGGTAGATTGATAGATAGAGATAGGTAGGTAGGTAGGTAGATAGATAGAGATAGGTAGGTAGGTAGATTGATAGATACAGATAGGTAGGTAGGTAGATAGATAAATACAGATAGGTGGGTAGGTAGATAGATAGATAGAGATAGGTAGGTAGGTAGATAGATAGAGATAGGTAGGTAGGTAGATTGATAGATAGAGATAGGTAGGTAGGTAGATAGATAGATAGAGATAGGTAGGTAGGTAGATAGATAGATAGAGATAGGTAGGTAGGTAGATAGATAGATAGAGATAGGTAGGTAGGTAGATTGATAGATAGAGATAGGTAGGTAGATAGATAGATAGAGATAGGTAGGTAGGTAGATAGATACAGATAGGTAGGTAGGTAGATAGATAGATACAGATATGTAGGTAGGTAGATAGATAGATAGAGATAGGTAGGTAGGTAGATAGATAGATAGAGATAGGTAGGTAGGTAGGTAGATAGATATATAGAGATAGGTAGGTAGGAAGATAGATAGATAGAGATAGGTAGGTAGGTAGATAGATAGAGATAGGTAGGTAGGTAGATAGATAGATAGAGATAGGTAGGTAGGTAGATAGATAGATACAGATAGGTAGGTAGGTAGATAGATAGATACAGATAGGTAGGTAGGTAGATTGATAGATAGAGATAGGTAGGTAGGTAGATTGATAGATAGAGATAGGTAGATAGGTAGATAGGTAGATAGATAGATACAGATAGGTAGATAGGTAGATATATAGATACAGATAGGTAGGTAGGTAGATAGATAGATAGAGATAGTTTGGTACGTAGATAGATAGATAGAGATAGGTAGGTAGGTAGATAGATAGAGATAGGTAGGTAGGTAGGTAGATAGATAGATAGAGATAGATAGGTAGGTAGGTAGATTGATAGATAGAGATAGGTAGGTAGGTAGATAGATAGAGATAGGTAGGTAGGTAGATAGATAGATAGAGATAGGTAGGTAGGTAGATAGATAGAGATAGGTAGGTAGGTAGATTGATAGATAGAGATAGGTAGGTAGGTAGGTAGATAGATAGAGATAGGTAGGTAGGTAGATAGATAGATAGAGATAGATAGGTAGGTAGATAGATACATAGAGATAGGTAGGTAGGTAGATTGATAGATACAGATAGGTAGGTAGGTAGATAGATAGAGATAGGTAGGTAGGTAGATAGATAGATAGAGATAGGTAGGTAGGTAGATAGATAGATACAGATAGGTAGGTAGGTAGATTGATAGATAGAGATAGTTAGGTACGTAGATAGATAGATAGAGATAGGTAGGTAGGTAGATAGATAGAGATAGGTAGGTAGGTAGATAGATAGATAGATAGATAGAGATAGATAGGTAGGTAGATAGATAGATAGATAGATAGAGATAGGTAGGTAGGTAGATTGATAGATACAGATAGGTAGGTAGGTAGATAGATAGATAGAGATAGGTAGGTAGGTAGATAGATAGATAGAGATAGGTAGGTAGGTAGATAGATAGAGATAGGTAGGTAGGTAGATAGATAGATAGATAGATAGATAGATAGATAGATAGATAGATAGATGATAGATAGATAGATAGATAGATAGATAGATAGATAGAGATAGGTAGGTAGATAGATAGATAGAGATAGGTAGGTAGGTAGATTGATAGATACAGATTGGTAGGTAGGTAGATAGATAGATAGAGATAGGTAGGTAGGTAGATAGATAGATAGAGATAGGTAGGTAGGTAGATAGATAGATACAGATAGGTAGGTAGGTAGATAAATAGATACAGATAGGTAGGTAGGTAGATAGATAGATACAGATAGGTAGGTAGGTAGATTGATAGATAGAGATAGGTAGGTAGGTAGATTGATAGATAGAGATAGGTAGATAGGTAGATAGGTAGATAGATAGATACAGATAGGTAGATAGGTAGATATATAGATACAGATATGTAGGTAGGTAGATAGATAGATAGAGATAGTTAGGTACGTAGATAGATAGATAGAGATAGGTAGGTAGGTAGATAGATAGAGATAGGTAGGTAGGTAGGTAGATAGATAGATAGAGATAGATAGGTAGGTAGATAGATAGATAGAGATAGGTAGGTAGGTAGATTGATAGATACAGATAGGTAGGTAGGTAGATAGATAGATAGAGATAGGTAGGTAGGTAGGTAGATAGATAGATAGATAGATAGAGATAGGTAGGTAGATAGATAGATACAGATAGGTAGGTAGGTAGATAGATACAGATAGGTAGGTAGGTAGATAGATAGATACAGATAGGTAGGTAGGTAGATTGATAGATAGAGATAGGTAGGTAGGTAGATAGATAGAGATAGGTAGGTAGGTAGATTGATAGAGATAGGTAGGTAGGAAGGTAGATAGATAGAGATAGGTAGGTAGGTAGATTGATAGATACAGATAGGTAGGTAGGTAGATTGATAGATAGAGATAGTTAGGTACGTAGATAGATAGATAGAGATACGTAGGTAGGTAGATAGATAGAGATAGGTAGGTAGGTAGATAGATAGATAGATAGAGATAGATAGGTAGGTAGATAGATAGATAGAGATAGGTAGGTAGGTAGATTGATAGATACAGATAGGTAGGTAGGTAGATTGATAGATAGAGATAGTTAGGTACGTAGATAGATAGATAGAGATAGATAGGTAGGTAGATAGATAGATAGATAGAGATAGATAGGTAGGTAGATAGATAGATAGAGATAGGTAGGTAGGTAGATTGATAGATACAGATAGGTACGTAGGTAGATAGATAGATAGAGATAGGTAGGTAGGTAGATAGATAGAGATAGGTAGGTAGGTAGATAGATAGATAGATAGATAGATAGATAGATAGATAGATAGATAGATAGATAGATAGATAGAGATAGATAGGTAGGTAGATAGATAGATAGAGATAGGTAGGTAGGTAGATTGATAGATACAGATAGGTAGGTAGGTAGATAGATAGATAGAGATAGGTAGGTAGGTAGATAGATAGATAGAGATAGGTAGGTAGGTAGATAGATAGATACAGATAGGTAGGTAGGTAGATAAATAGATACAGATAGGTAGGTAGGTAGATAGATAGATACAGATAGGTAGGTAGGTAGATTGATAGATAGAGATAGGTAGGTAGGTAGATTGATAGATAGAGATAGGTAGATAGGTAGATAGGTAGATAGATAGATACAGATAGGTAGATAGGTAGATATATAGATACAGATATGTAGGTAGGTAGATAGATAGATAGAGATAGTTAGGTACGTAGATAGATAGATAGAGATAGGTAGGTAGGTAGATAGATAGAGATAGGTAGGTAGGTAGATAGATAGATAGATAGATAGAGATAGATAGGTAGGTAGATAGATAGATAGAGATAGGTAGGTAGGTAGATTGATAGATACAGATAGGTAGGTAGGTAGATTGATAGATAGAGATAGTTAGGTACTTAGATAGATAGATAGAGATAGGTAGGTAGGTAGATAGATAGATAGCTAGAGATAGATAGGTAGGTAGATAAATAGATACAGATAGGTAGGTAGGTAGATAGATAGATACAGATAGGTAGGTAGGTAGATTGATAGATAGAGATAGGTAGGTAGGTAGATTGATAGATAGAGATAGGTAGATAGGTAGATAGGTAGATAGATAGATACAGATAGGTAGATAGGTAGATATATAGATACAGATATGTAGGTAGGTAGCTAGATAGATACAGATATGTAGGTAGGTAGATAGATAGATATAGGTAGGTAGGTAGATTGATAGATACAGATAGGTAGGTAGGTAGATAGATAGATACAGATAGGTAGGTAGGTAGATTGATAGATAGAGATAGGTAGGTAGGTAGATTGATAGATAGAGATAGGTAGATAGGTAGATAGGTAGATAGATAGATACAGATAGGTAGATAGGTAGATATATAGATACAGATATGTAGGTAGGTAGATAGAGATAGGTAGGTAGGTAGATAGATAGATAGAGATAGGTAGGTAGGTAGATAGATAGAGATAGGTAGGTAGATAGATAAATACAGATAGGTGGGTAGGTAGATAGATAGATAGATAGATAGAGATAGGTAGGTAGGTAGATAGATAGAGATAGGTAGGTAGGTAGATTGATAGAGATAGGTAGGTAGATAGGTAGGTAGATAGATAGATAGAGATAGGTAGGTAGGTAGATAGATAGAGATAGGTAGGTAGGTAGATAGATAGATAGAGATAGGTAGGTAGGTAGATAGATAGATAGAGATAGGTAGGTAGGTAGATTGATAGATACAGATAGGTAGGTAGATTGATAGATAGAGATAGGTAGGTAGATAGATAGATAGAGATAGGTAGGTAGGTAGATAGATAGATAGATAGATTTAGGTAGGTAGGTAGATAGATAGAGATAGGTAGGTAGGTAGATAGATAGATAGATAGATAGAGATAGGTAGGTAGGTAGGTAGATAGATAGAGATAGGTAGGTAGGTAGGTAGATAGATAGAGATAGGTAGGTTGGTAGATTGATAGAGATAGGTAGAGATAGGTAGGTATGTAGATAGATAGAGATAGGTAGGTAGGTAGATAGATAGATAGAGATAGGTAGGTAGATAGATAAATACAGATAGGTGGGTAGGTAGATAGATAGATAGAGATAGGTAGGTAGGTAGATAGATAGATACAGATATGTAGGTAGGTAGATAGATACAGAAAGGTAGGTAGGTAGATAGATAGATAGAGATAGGTAGGTAGGTAGATAGATAGATAGAGATAGGTAGGTAGGTAGATAGATAGATACAGATAGGTAGGTAGGTAGATAGATAGATACAGATAGGTAGGTAGGTAGATTGATAGATAGTGATAGGTAGGTAGGTAGGTAGGTAGATTGATAGATAGAGATAGGTAGGTAGGTAGATAGATAGATAGAGATAGGTTGGTAGGTAGATAGATAGATAGAGATAGGTAGGTAGGTAGGTAGATAGATAGATAGGTAGGTAGGTAGATAGATAGTGATAGGTAGGTAGGTAGGTAGATTGATAGATAGAGATAGGTAGGTAGGTAGATAGATAGATAGAGATAGGTAGGTAGGTAGGTAGATAGATAGATAGGTAGGTAGGTAGATAGATAGATAGAGATAGGTAGGTAGGTAGATTGATAGATACAGATAGGTAGGTAGGTAGATTGATAGATAGAGATAGTTAGGTAGGTAGATAGATAGATAGAGATAGGTAGGTAGGTAGATAGATAGATAGATAGAGATAGGTAGGTAGGTAGGTAGATAGATAGAGATAGGTAGGTAGGTAGATAGATAGATAGAGATAGGTAGGTAGATAGATAGATAGATATAGATAGGTAGGTAGGTAGATAGATAGATACAGATAGGTAGGTAGGTAGATTGATAGATAGAGATAGGTAGGTAGGAAGATAGATAGATAGAGATAGGTAGGTAGGTAGATAGATAGATAGATAGAGATAGGTAGGTAGGTAGATAGATAGATAGAGATAGGTAGGTAGGTAGATAGATAGATACAGATAGGTAGGTAGGTAGATAGATACAGATAGGTAGGTAGGTAGATTGATAGATAGAGATAGGTAGGTAGGTAGGTAGGTAGATAGATAGAGATAGGTAGGTAGGTAGATAGGTAGATAGATAGATACAGATAGGTAGATAGGTAGATATATAGATACAGATATGTAGGTAGGTAGCTAGATAGATACAGATATGTAGGTAGGTAGATAGATAGATATAGGTAGGTAGGTAGATTGATAGATACACATAGGTAGGTAGGTAGATAGATAGATACAGATAGGTAGGTAGGTAGATTGATAGATAGAGATAGGTAGGTAGGTAGATTGATAGATAGAGATAGGTAGATAGGTAGATAGGTAGATAGATAGATACAGATAGGTAGATAGGTAGATATATAGATACAGATATGTAGGTAGGTAGATAGAGATAGGTAGGTAGGTAGATAGATAGATAGAGATAGGTAGATAGGTAGATAGATAGATAGAGATAGGTAGGTAGATAGATAAATACAGATAGGTGGGTAGGTAGATAGATAGATAGATAGAGATAGGTAGGTAGGTAGATAGATAGAGATAGGTAGGTAGGTAGATTGATAGAGATAGGTAGGTAGATAGGTAGGTAGATAGATAGATAGAGATAGGTAGGTAGGTAGATAGATAGAGATAGGTAGGTAGGTAGATAGATAGATAGAGATAGGTAGGTAGGTAGATAGATAGATAGAGATAGGTAGGTAGGTAGATTGATAGATAGAGATAGGTAGGTAGGTAGGTAGGTAGATAGATAGGTAGGTAGGTAGGTAGATAGATAGATAGATAGAGATAGGTAGGTAGGTAGATTGATAGATGCAGATAGGTAGGTAGATTGATAGATAGAGATAGGTAGGTAGATAGATAGATAGAGATAGGTAGGTAGGTAGATAGATAGATAGATAGATTTAGGTAGGTAGGTAGATAGATAGAGATAGGTAGGTAGGTAGATAGATAGATAGAGATAGGTAGGTAGATAGATAGATAGATAGAGATAGGTAGGTAGGTAGGTAGATAGATAGATACAGATAGGTAGGTAGGTAGATTGATAGATAGAGATAGGTAGGTAGGAAGATAGATAGATAGAGATAGGTAGGTAGGTAGATAGATAGATAGAGAT